>QJPP01005993.1:0-25033 GCA_003996215.1 Jaltomata sinuosa | reverse complement strand
TTCCTCGGTTGTATGGGCGGCAGGGGGACTGTAGGTAGACTTTTGCTGTTTACTTACATAATTGTTCTCTATTATGGATAAGTATGAGATTGGTATGATTAGTTGAGTTTGATTCATGTCTCTGAGCATGCCTATCATTACTCTTTCTCTCTTCTTCTTACACTTGAGGTTACCGGTATACCGTCCATTTCGTAACTTATTTTGTATACACTGTTATTGCAAGGACCCCAGGTGCGTTATTTCTTACTTTCACCTGTGCCTATGGTGTGTATATTCTGCTTACTAGCCTCACATGTGGTTCTGTTGATTTCTCTCTGGGCTAGTTCCTGTGTACCTTTCGTTGATTTCTGTGACTGCTTGCTTCTATTCTGTCTGTTACTACGCTTTTATCTTATATGTGCCCAGTCGGCCTATGATATCTACTGGGTACCTTATGCTTCGCATTTGGTGCTCACCCCTACCCCCTGCATCTTTGGGTGCAGATCCTAGCATGGACCATCACCGTTAGATCATTGTGATTCGTGCTTGGAGATTTGTTGGGGACTACTTCAGGCTGAGGGTGAGCTCTTGGCGATCGGAGCTTAGCTTTAGTTTATCTTTTGCTTCATGTACTCTATTACCATTCAGAGACATCTGTATATATTGTTTTGGATCGTTTGCACTCCATGTATGTAGTTTTGGCTCTATATTATGATACCAGGTCTTGGGGTTTGGTTTAGTTTCCGCATATGTATATATTTATATCCCTGTTATCTATTTTATTCGTCTTGTTCCCTTATTTGCTAGATAGTAGCCCATTACTAACTGTTCTGGGCTACGGGGATTGGTTCACCTACCGGGGGTTGTAGGTGCCATCATGACCGAGAAATTGGGTCATGACAGCTGACCATCGCTTTGTTGGCCAAAAGCGACGGCGTCACTTTCGTGGGAAAATGGCCTATCGCTTTTCCAAAAGCGACGGACAGCGTCGCTTTAAAAGCGACGGACTGCGTTGCCAAGTAAAAAGCGACTATTTTTTTTTAATTATTTTTTTCAGAAAAGCGATGGACGCCGTCGCTTTGTTCTTGAACTTGAAGAACAAAGCGACGGACATCGTCGCTTTTCCTGGTAAATTTTTTCCTGAAAAGCAACGCTATCCTTCACTTTTTCCTGGGTATTTTTTTAAAAAATTCTAGAAAAGCGATGGACAACGTCGCTTTTTCTGGGAAAGCGACGGACAAAAGAGACCCTGGCCGTCGCTTTTCTGCATTTTTTCCAGCTGCAAAAATCTGCATTTTCAATATGCACCACCTGCCATTTACAAAACTAATTCAAAACAGCCCAAATTAGCACTAATTGTTGCCACAACATTCATAATAAGATTCAATCATAACAAGAAACTAAATACGAAGTAATAATAACACTAAACACATAAAAGATCCACCAAAAGGACCTATAAATTATTCAATAACTTAAAAAAGTGTCAAAATGTCAAAAAGTATAGGGAAATGATAGCAAGCATTAACCTAAACTAAGGTTCACAAAGACTAACCTAAATTAGCAAGCTATTCAAGGTTCACAAACTAACATTAATGTAATAAACTAACACTTAACTTAAAAAAGAACCTATATAATTCAAGTACCTAAATAATTCAAGTTTAAAAAAAGAACCTGAAGTTGAAAACTTCTTAACCCAAAACTAACAATTTAAACTAACAAACTTAACTTAAAAAAACTAAGATTCAAGAACCTAATTCAAGAAGTTAAAGTTGAAAACTAATTCAACATTCTAAAACAAAACTCAAAATTAATTCAAGAACCTATTTCAAATTCAAAGTTCCCAAATTCAAGTTAATAATCTAATTCAAGAACCTAATTCCAAATTCAAGTACCTAGCTAATTCAAGAACCTATATAATTCAAGTTCAAAAAGAACTTAAAGTTGAAAACTTCTTAACCCAAAACTAACAATTTAAACTAAAAAACTTAACTTAAAAAAACTAAGATTGAAGAACCTAATTCAAGAAGTTAAAGTTGAAAACTAATTCAACATTCTAAAAAAAAACTCAAAACTAATTCAAGAACCTATTTCAAATTCAAAGTTCCCAAATTCAAGTTAATAATCTAATTCAAGAACCTAATTCCAAATTAAAGTACCTAGCTAGTTCAAGAACCTATATAATTCAAGTTCAAAAAAGAACCTAAAGTTGAAAACTTCTTAACCCAAAACTAACAATTTAAACTAACAAACTTAACTTAAAATAGCTTAACTTAAAAAAACTAAGATTCAAGAACCTAATTAATGTTAATAATCTAATTCAAGAACCTAATTCCAAATTCAAGTACCTAATTCAAAGTTCCTCATTTTCTTATAACAATAACAATTACATATAAATATTCATATAACTCACAAGACTAACACCTAAACTAATTAAGGTTCACAAGTCTATCATAAGCTAACAAACATTATTCAAAGTTCACAAAAAAAGAACCTAAAGTTGAAAACTAATTTAAGAGTATAAAAACTAAACCCAAAACTAATTCAAAAACCTATTACAAATTCAAAGTTCCCAAATTCAAGTTATAATCTAATTCAAGAATCTAATTCCAAATTCAAGTTCCAAATCCTAATTTCAAAATCAAGTACCTAATTCAAGAACCTAATTCCAAATTCAAGTTCCAAATTCTAATTCCAAATTCAAGTACCTAATTCAAATTAAAGTTCCTCATTTTTTTAACAATAACACTTACATATAAATATTCACATAACTCACAAGACTAACCTAAATTAATTAAGATTCACAAGACTATCCTAAACTAACAAGCATTATTCAAGGTTCACAAAAAAGAACCTAAAGTTGAAAACTAATTCAAGAGTATAAAAACTAAATCCAAAACTAATTCAAAAACCTATTTCAAATTCAAAGTTCCCAAATTCAAGTTATAATCTAATTCAAGAACCTAATTACAAATTCAAGTACCTAATTCCAAATTCAAGTTTCAAATCCTAATTCCAAATTCAAGTTCCAAATTCAAATACCTAATTCAAGTTAAAAAAAGAACCTAAAGTTGAAAACTAATTCTTAACTCAAAACTAACAATTTAAACTAACAAACTTAACTTAAAAAAACTTAACTTAAGAAAACTAAGATTCAAGAACGTAATTCAAGTTAATAATCTAATTCAAGAACCTAATTCCAAATTCTAATTTCAAATTCAAGTTCCAAATTGAAATACCTAATTCAAGTACCTAATTCAAGTTCAAAAAAGAACCTAAAGTTGAAAACTAATTCTTAACTCAAAACTAACAATTTAAACTAACAAACTTAATTTAAAAAAGCTTAACTTAAAAAACTTAAGATTCAAGAACCTAATTCAAGAACCTAATTTCAAATTCTAATTCCAAATCCTAATTTCAAATTCAAGAACCTAATTCAAGTTAAAAAAATAACCTAAAGTTGAAAACTAATTCTTAACTCAAAACTAACAATTTAAACTAACAAACTTAACTTAAAAAAGCTTAACTTAAAAAAACTAAGATTTAAGAACCTAATTCAAGTTAATAATCTAATTCAAGAACCTAATTTCAAATTCTAATTCCAAATCCTAATTCCAAATTCAAGTTCCAAATTCAAGTACCTAATTCAAGTTCAAAAAAGAACCTAAAGTTGAAAACTAATTCTTAACTCAAAACTAACAATTTAAACTAATAACTTAACTTAAAAAAGCTTAACTTAAAAAAATTAAAATTCAAGAACCTAATTTAAGAACCTAATTTCAAATTCTAATTCCAAATTCAAGTACCTAATTCAAGTTAAAAAAGAACCTAAAGTTGAAAACTAATTCTTAACTCAAAACTAACAATTTAAACTAACAAACTTAACTTAAAAAAACTAAGATTCAAGAACCTAATTCAAGTTAATAATCTAATTCAAGAACCTAATTTTAAATTCTAATCCTAAATCCTAATTCCAAATTCAAGTATCTAATTCAAATTCAAAAAAGAACCTAAAGTTGAAAACTAATTCTTAACTCAAAACTAACAATTTAAACTAACAAACTTAACTTAAAAAAGCTTAACTTAAAAGAACTAGGATTCAAAAACCTAATTCAAGAACCTAATTCTAAATTCTAATTCCAAATTCAAGCACCTAATTCAAGTTCAAAAAAGAACCTAAAGTTGAAAACTAATTCTTAACTCAAAACTAACAATTTAAACTAACAAACTTAACTTAAAAAAGTTTAACATAAAAAAACTAAGATTCAAGAACCTAATTCAAGAACCTAATTCAAGAACCTAATTCTAAATTTTAGTTCCAAATCCTAATTCCAAATTCAAGTTCCAAATTCAAGTACCTAATTCAAGTTAAAAAAAGAACCTAAAGTTGAAAACTAATTCTTAACTCAAAACTAACAATTTAAACTAACAAACTTAACTTAAAAAAGCTTAACTTAAAAAAACTAAGATTCAAGAACCTAATTCTAAATTCTAATTCCAAATTCAAGTTCCAAATTCAAGTTCAAAAAAGAACCTAAAGTTGAAAACTAATTCTTAACTCAAAACTAACAAACTTAACTTAACTTAAAAAAGCTTAACTTAAAAAAACTAAGATTCAAGAACCTAATTCAAGAACCTAATTCTAAATTCTAGTTCTAAATCCTAATTCCAAATTCAAGTTCCAAATTCAAGTACCTAATTCAAGTTCAAAAAAGAACCTAAAGTTGAAAACTAATTTTTAACTCAAAACTAACAATTTAAACTAACAAACTTAACTTAAAAAAAGCTTAACTTAAATAAACTAAGATTCAAGAACCTAATTCTAAATTCTAAATCCAAATCCTAATTCCAAATTCAAGTACCTAATTCAAGTTCAAAAAAGAACCTAAAGTTGAAAACTAATTCTTAACTCAAAACTAACAATTTAAACTAACAAACTTAACTTAAAAAAACTAAGATTCAAGAACCTAATTCTAAATTCTAGTTCCAAATCCTAATTCCAAATTCAAGTTTCAAATTCAAGTACCTAATTCAAGTTCAAAAAAGAACCTAAAGTTGAAAATTAATTTTTAACTCAAAACTAACAATTTAAACTAACAAACTTAACATAAAAAAGCTTAACTTAAAAAAACTAAGATTCAAGAACCTAATTCTAAATTCTAATTCCAAATTCAAGTACCTAATTCAAGTTCAAAAAAGGACCTAAAGTTGAAAACTAATTCTTAACTCAAAACTAACAATTTAAACTAACAAACTTAACTTTAAAAAGCTTAACATAAAAAAACTAAGATTCAAGAACCTAATTCAAAAAGTTAAAGTTGAAAACTAATTCAAGATTCTAAAACAAAACCCAAAATTAATTCAAGAACCTATTTCAAATTCAAAGCTCCCAAATTCAAGTTAATAATCTAATTCAAGAACCTAATTCCAAATTCAAGAACCTAGCTAATTCAAGAACCTATATAATTCAAGTTCAAAAAAGAACCTAAACTAAGGTTCACAAGCTAATAGCAAGTATTACCTAAACTAAGGTTCACAAACTAATAGCAAGCCTAAACTAAAGTTCACAAACTAATAGCAAGCCTAAACTAAGGTTCACAAGCTAATAGCAAGCATTACCTAAACTAAGGTTCACAAACTAATAGCAAGCCTAAACTAGGGTTCACAAACTAATAGCAAGCCTAAACTAAGGTTCACAAACTAATAGCAATCCTAAACTAAGGTTCACAAACTAATAGCAAGCCTAAACTAAGGTTCACAAACTAATAGCAAGCCTAAACTAATTAAAGTTCACAAATTAAGAATATAATCTAAAAAATGAATTTTTCACTATCAATTTTTTCATATATCAATTTTTTAAAATCCTAGTCTAGAATTCAACAATAACAACAACAACATATACACCCTAGTCTAGAATTCAACAACAACAACATACCATAGTCTAGAACACTATCAATTTTTCAAAATAAAAATACCCAAATTAAACCCTAACCTTTAAATAAATAAAATAACTAACCTCAAAATCGGAGGAGGTTGGAGGCTGACGATGGAGGGAACGGCGGTAGAGGGAGCGGCGAAGCAGTGGCGGAGGAGAGGAGAGGAGGAGGAGAGAAAAGAGAAAGAGAGAAATGAGGGAAAGAGACCCCGTGGGGTCTCTGTATAATTAAAGAAGTGAGTGACGGACAACGTTGCTTTTGTCTGTCGCTTTTTTAAATGAGTTGACCGCGTATTGACTGAAAAACGATGGACAAAAGTGACGTTGTCCGTCGCTTTTCTATTTTTTTTAATATAAATTAAATTTTAAAGAAAGCGACGGACAGCGTCGCTTTCTTTAAAAAAAATTTTAATTTTTTTTAATAATTGTGACACTGTCCTTCGCTTATAATAAAAATTAATTATTTATAAATAATTTTGGCGCAAAAATCTGCCAAAAAAGCGACGGAAAAGGAGACGTTGTCCGTCGCTTTTGTAAAAAAAAAATTATAAATTAAAAAAAAAATAGAAAAGCGACGGACAACGTCGCTTTTCAAGAGCGACGCTGTCCGTCGCTTTCCTATCTGTCACTTTTTGAGTTGTTTTTAGTAGTGAAACAAGCCAAACTACCCATGCAGATTGTTTTCTGGCTCAATGCGTCTGCCACCATATTAGCCTTACCCGGATGATACTGGATGGTCACATCATATTTTTTTAACAACTCCATCCACCTTCTCTGCCTCAGATTCAAGTCCTTCTGAGTGAATACATGTTGTAGACTGTAATGATCGGTGAACACTTCATACTTGACACCATAAAGATAGTGTCTCTAAATCTTGAGTGCAAAAATCACCGTTGCCAACTCCAAGTCATGGGTTGGATAATATTTCTCATGAGCCTTCAACTATCTAGAGGCATATGCTATAAGATTTCTATCCTGCATTAACACAACACCCAAACCCGAATGTGAAGTATCACAATGTACAATAAAATCCTTACCTTCAGTCGGTAATGATAGAATGGGAGTTGTAGTAAAAAGTGTCTTGAACTTTTGGAAGTCTCCTCACACTTGTCGGACCACAAAAATGGTACCTCCTTCTGAGTCAATCTCATCAAGTGAGTAGCGATAGATGCAAAATCCTTGACAAATCTACAGTAGTAGCCTGCAAGCCCCACAAAACTTCTCACCTTAGTCACAGAGCTAGGCCGGACCCAACTCTTAACTGCCTCAATCTTCTGGGGATCCACCATTACCCCCTTTTATGACACTACATTCCCAAGGAAAGCAACTGAAGTCAACCAAAATTCATACTTAGAAAATTTTGCATATAACTTATGGTGCCTTAAAATATCCAACACAATGCAGAGATGCTCTGCATGCTCCTCCCTACTCTTAGAGTAGATCAAGATGTCATTTATAAACACAATGATGAACGAATCCAAATAAGACTTAAATACACCATTTATCAAACTCATGAATGTTACCGGTGCATTGGTCAACCCAAACGACATCACTAGAAACTCGTAATGCCATACCAAGTTTGAAAAGCAGTCTTAGGGATGTTCTCAGGCCTAATCTTTAATTGATGGTACCCTGACCTTAAGTCGATTTTCAAAAATACGGATGCACCTTATAACTGGTCAAAGAGATCATCTATACAGGGTAAAGGATACTTGTTCCAGATGATAACCTTGATCAATTGCCTGTAGTGTATGCACATCCGCATACTACTATCCTTCTTTTTCACAAACAAGACTGGAGCACCCCAAGGTGAAGCACTGGGACAGATAAAACCCTTATCTAAGAGTTCCTAAAGCTGAGTCTTAAGTTTCCTCAACTCTGCCGGAGCCATATGATATGGATGAATAAAATTTGGGCGAGTGCGCGGCTCCAATTCTATACAAAAATCAATATCTCTATCCAGAGGCATACCAGGCAGGTCCATCGGAAACACCTCCTGAAACTCTGAAATAACCTGAACTGACTCAATCGATGGGGACTCCATACTATCATCTCGGAGATAAGACAAGAAGGCCAAATAACCTCTCTCCACTAGCTTCCTAACCCAAACAAATGATATGATCTTCGTCGTCTTAGGCCTATACACACCTTCCTACTTTAGCCTATCCTTACCCAGAATTTTTAGAGCCACACTCTTAGTATTACAATTCAATACTGCATGATAAGGAGACAACCAGGTCATTCCCAAAATAACATCAAAGTCTAACATGTCCAGAATGACCAAATCTACCCAAGTTTGCAACCCCACAAACACTGCAGGACAAGTACAATAAAGATGAGTCACTATCACAGACTCTCCAATTGGGGTAGAAATATGGATAGGGGAATCAAGAATATCACAAATTAGCTCCAGAACTAAGGCAAAATTTACAGACACATAAGAGTAAGTAGAACCTGGATCAAATAGTACAGAAACCATCCTATCACAAATAAGAATGGTACTTGTGATCACTGTGTCTGATGCCTCGACCTCAGACTTTTATGGAAAAGCATAATAGATAACCTGGTCATCATTCGAGAAACTTCCCTAGCTGGCTGCGCCACTCCTCTGCCTGCACCACCATTACCTCTGTCTCCCCGACCTTCCTGAAAGTTACCTCGTCCACCATGTGGACAACCTCTAGCATAGCTACATCTACCTGCCGGAACCACAACCACAACCTTAGACTATTGCTGTGTATGATTACTTGTCTGCCTGTAAGGGCACCCTCTTAAAGTGACCCAGATCACCATAATGGAAATACTTGCGATCAAGAGTAGGCCTGCTGGTAGACGTGTAAGAAGCTCTCTGGCCTCTAGGAGCTAAAAACTGCTGACTAGATCTCAGACGACCACCTGTAGCTGCTGGAAGAGCTGAATGAATAGGACGGACAAAGTACACCTGCTGATTGTGGTCCCTGGAGTATGAACCACTAAAATTTCTATCATTTCGGAACTTCTTAGCTAACACTTTAGCCTGCCCCACCTGCCTGACCCCTTTTAACTTCTTTACATAGTATGTGACCTCATTGAAGCTCTTCCCTGCTAAAGTTATGTGCATTGACAACACCTGCAATTCAGTATTCAGGCCCTTCATAAACAAATGAATCCTCTCCTCTTCCGTACCCAACAAATGAGTAGCAAAATGGGACAAGGCATAAAATTTGGCCTCATATGCTGAAACTGATATGTTACCCTACTCAAGAGCCAAAAACTTGTCCTTCTTACGATCCCTCAAGGTATGGGGCACATACTTCTCTAAGAAGAGACCATGAAACTCCGTCCAAGTCAGTGGAGGCAAAACAGATGACCGACATTCCACATGAGACCTCTACCATTGCTTAGCATCACCCTGTAACTGAAAAGTGATGAACTCAACCCCATACTATTGCATAATGCCCACCTTGTGCAGCCTCACATAATAGTCAAAGATAAATTCATAAGCATCTTCCTTCTCAGTACCCTAAAATGTAGCGGGTTTCAGCTTTAGAAACTTAGTCACCATCTCGTGCTCATTCCCTGTCAATCGGTCCTAGCATTCGATGGAAAAACTCATCAGTACCTAATGCCACATCTGTCCTAGGAGCAGTTGAAACCGCTGGTTGGGTGCTTGGAACCTGATCTGCATTACCCATGGGGGTGGCTCCCGTACCAATCGGTCCACTAAGAAAGCTCCACACTTGCTGAAATGCTTTGGGCATGATAAGGGAAAGGCCTGCACCTCCAGCTGGTGCCGCCTTCGTCTGATATGCGCCCTCCTCAATGACAATCTCAACTTCCTCCTCAACCAGATCCTGAGGTGGGGTGGGGGTGGCCTCTCGTGCACCTGCATCTGCTTGAGCTCCACCCTTGGCGGGTGCTGCTCTACCTCGGCCCTTGCCCGTGCCCCTTCCTCTACCTCTGACAGCTAGACCCGCTACTCTCGCTCTATTATTTCTTATATTAACCATCTACGGACAAAGAGTGAAAGGAGATAGATACCAATTTGTATCACCAATACCAATTGGAATCAAGTTATAGCACAAAGGAAGAAAGAAGAGATAGTTTTCCTAAAGTCCTATAGCCTCTCGAAGAAAAGTACAGACGTCTCCGTACCATTCCGCAAGACTCTACTAGACCCATTTTGGTACGACAAGATCAACAAATCTAGGTTTTAATACCATCTTTGTCACGACCCAACCCACTGTGAGTGACACCCACCCAACCCCCGGATGAGCGAACCAGTCAACAACCCAACACTTAGTGGAATCTAACAACTCAAAACCAGTTTGCATAAAAGAAACTAACATTCACAATCTGAAATACTAATAAAATAATAATTTGCAGAAAAACCTCCCTATAACCTGAAAGTCACCGTACCAGAACATTCTATCAATCGTCTAGAGTAAGGGGATGCAACCCCAAAAGCAAAATGAAATTTTAAGCCCGAAACAATTAGGCTACAACTAAATGAAGATGACAAGGTAGCTCGACCAAAGTAGCTCACCCTTGAGATCTGAATGCGCTGGGACTACAAGTGAGGTCGCGTGTCAGCCACCGAAAGATGTCCTGTACTCACAAAAGAAAGGCAAGTGCAAAATCAGTACACAACCACCGTGTACTGGTAGGATCATTAGCCAGCTCCAATAAACAAGATATGGATAGTAAACCAAAGCCGAGTAAAACAAAGTAAACATATAACAAGTTAACAATACAACTGCACTACAAGTCTCTTTCTTAACTTATCGACCGCATGTAACCAATTAACAACCAATGACAATCCAGTGACAATACACATATGTCCTTTTCACATAACCCAGACCCACCAAGGATCCCTAGAACTCCACCTATGTTTTCAACATGCAATCCCAGTCTACACTAAGATCAACCTCACATTTAAATATAATCATCCGGACTCTCATGGACCATATATAGAAATCACAATTCAAGAATACAACCCGGTCCACTCGTGGAATGATAAAAAGAATACAATCAATGCAAGTAAATCAAACTCGTACAAGGCGTGGTACCCGAGCCAACTATTATAAATCCCGTACCAAGCATGGTACCCGAGCCAACTGAAAAGTATCTCATACCAGGCATGGTACTGGAGCTAACCGATATGTATCCTGTACCAGGCATGGTACCTGAGCCAACCGAATGTCACCCATAATCCAATCAATGAACAAACAATGAACAAAAGCATACTTGTAAACTAACAAGCAACCAAACAAGTTCATTTCACAATACTGATAACCGGATAAGTAGACATTCATAATCTCATTCCCTAGGCATGCAAACTCACACAATACTAAGCGATCGTACATGAACACATATTGCATATTGGGAAATAATAACCATCACCTACCTCGAATTACTCAAAAGCTCTATTAAACCAGAGCCTTCTCATTTTCTGAAGCTCTTACTTGTTCTTGGTCTATAAATCATTACAATATAGTAAAATCAGTCCACATGGCCTACTAATTACCCAAATTATGCAAAATCCCAAACCCCAGGCCAAACTATGCTCATTCCACCCTATCTCGGGCTTTCCCACCATTAATTCACCTAAGTCTATCAATTTTACGGATACATTTAGAGAATTATGACTAATTGATCATAACCCAATAATAATATCAAGACCCAAGAACTTCTACGCCCTAGAATCCCCTTTTCCCCCTGATTTTACCATTTCTAGATCAATCCAAATGCAACGACCGTATTCATCTTTATTATAGGAATCACGTTATTTCAACTTTCTAAAACAGTTAAAATATGTTTTGAATTAAGTGGGGTGACATGATAGAAAATTTTAGATTTTTGGAAATTATCCAAGCTTACGTCACTCTGCTATAGCAGTATTTATTCCACTATAGCGCTATCGATGTAGCGGAAGGTCATCCGCTATAGTGGGATGACGAGAGGCAGTAGCCTCAGAACGCGATTTTAATAAAATACTTCTCCTCCTCAGTTGGAAAATAGATGAGGGTTTCTCCAAAAACCCTCCTAGGCTGCTCCAAAGCTTATGAGCCATGAGGAGGAGGGATTTTGACTAAAAAGACGCGAAATAATGGAATGGAGGGATTTTGACTAAAAAGACGCGAAACAATGGATTTCAGGATTGTCATCCAGCAGGGAATGCCTTCACGGAGCCAGAAAATGCATCAAGCAGCTATTTAGCATCTAGGTAGGCTAGGTTTTCTTCACTGAGTAGATTGACCTGCTTTAATTCCATGTTTATTGTATAAATGGAAAAGGAGAATCCAAGCTTAGGCCTTCGGGCACGGAGTCGGGAGGATTGAAGGGGTTGGATTGCTTGAACTAAAAAATAGTTGAGTTGGGATAATGGGTTGTCATATTCTAGGTATGTATGTTATCATATGTTGTGCTATGACCGAATTTAGGGACTAGAGAGTCGGGAAGGTCCGGGGGATCGGAAGGGCTTGGGTAATTAAATGGCTATAAAGAGGAGTTCCAGAAATGATTCGGTATAAAAAGGTAGAATAACTAGAATGGTTGAATTATCTAAGTTAGGGGAGGTTTTCCCATATTGTTATTCTATCGTACGAGGGAGTTTCAGAAATGGGTGTATCTACTAGTATGTGTTAAGGGGCGAACGGGAATTCAGTCTTTGGATGGGATTTCAAGGTCAAGTTATGTACCCGAGGTTGGGTAGGTGATGGTTGTTGTTTTCTCAATATGCATTTATGTGTTCATGTACTAATGCTTAGTATTGTATGAGTTGCATGCTTAGGGAATATTTTATGAATGTCTAATCGTCCGATCAACAGTCCTTTGAAATGAACTAGTTGTTATTGCTTATTGATTTTGCAAGTGTATTATTGTTGATTGTTGGATTTCTATGTGATATTTGATTGGCTCGGGTACCATGCTTGGTACAGGTTACTTATTGGTTGGCTCGGGTACCACGCCTGGTATGGAATACTATCAGTTGGCTTGGATACCACGCCAGGTACAAAAATTACAAATGGTTGGCTTTGGTACCATGACTGGTATAGGTTTACTTTACTTGCATTTGTTGTATTCTTTTGATGGTTCCATGAGTGGACCAGGTTGTATTCTTGAAATGTGATTTTGATTTTGGTCCGTGAGAGGCCGGGTGATTATAATTAATTATGAGGTTGGCCGTAGTGTAAGCTGGGATTACATGTCAATACTTAGGTGGTGTTAGGGAGATCCCAGGGTGGGTTCGGGCTATGTGGTAATATTTTATGATATTGTCATTGAGGGTTGTCAATGGTTGTTATTGGGTTTCATGTGGCTGATAAGCTAGGCAGACGGTTGCGAGTTAAGAGTAGTATTGTTGGCTATTATTATCAGGTTGGGTAATCGTCCTAGGGATCCTTGTGAGGTCCGGATACTTGTGAGTAGTACCATGAGTGTAGTTAGTCTGGTCTGATAGTTAGCTGGGTTAATTGTTGATGCTTGGTCATAAGGAGTTAACTTGAATAACGGAGTGGTAGTCCGTGTCGTGACTTAGTGGTTGGACTAGTGTAAGGTAACTGGGAAGGTCTAAGGTTAAGGAGACTCAGGAGGTCCTGGGAGTCAGGGGTAGAATCTCCGAGTGAGGGAGTTGGCAGCGGAAGGGATATGAAGGGTTGAGGTATGCGGTATAAGTAGATGGACTATTTTGAGATTGGGCTGGTAAAGGTGGATGTTGGAGGACGGGACTATTGTAGTTAATTACATGTTTTCCCTTAATTTTATTATATGATAGTATGAGTGGATTCTGGTCCACTGATGGTGCCTACCAGTACATGTGGTTGTACTAATTTTACTCTTGCTATACCTTCTTGGGTATAGTCAGGTTGCAGAGTTGCTAACGTTTCTTAGGTACAGGACGATGGCAATCTTTAGCAGCTTCTACTTTTTGTTTCCATGGTGGGAGCTGTGTCATCTTACTTTTCCTTGTATCATTCCTATAGTAGCTCTTGTACCTGTTTAGACTAGATTCTAGGGAGGGTGGTTTTTTCCCAATTGTGAAAAGTTTTACTGTATTTCTTTGTAAAAAGGATGTTTTCTGAAACAAGGTTGTAAATATTTTCACTTAGTAAAATGAGATTATTATATTGTTATACTTTGTTTTCCACAAGCACCTGTTGAATCGCGTGGTAAGGAATCTTTTATCCAGGTGGTTAGAGTAGACGCTCGTACGGCTCGGTAGTTGGGTCGTGACAGATGGTATCAAAGCCTAGGTTACCGGTCTCCCAGTACAAGAGCAATATGTCGAATAGAGTCACGTGGATTGGTGTGTTGACGTCCACATCTAATCCTTGGGAAGCTATGAAGAATTCTAGGAAACATCTCTCTTCTTTCATTCCTTTTCGTGCGGTTGTTTACTTGCTTATATGAGTTGATTCCAATTGGTATCTCTCAATTCTAGTTAGTATCTCGACAAGGAAATAGGGTGTCATTCGACTCCGACGTTTGTGAAGCAAGCAAGAGAAGTTTGAACCGGGAAGGTTCTAATTGGTATCTGGCCTGAAAGGTTGTGGTAAGACATGGACGATCGACTAACAGTCACCCATGGGACGAATAGAGAATAGTATATGTGGTTTGACTTTGTTGTGGTGTGAAGCTTGAAAATTGTGTGTTTTAATGTTTGTGTGACTAAATCATTAGCGTAGGACTAAATTCCTGACTGTGAATATGTGAGTCTGAATATAGTCGTAGTTTGAATTTGGTATGCCCTGGTTGGTGATAAATTATTGTGTGTGGATTTGAATTTCATATTACTTTCAAGGAGGGACTCATCATTGGTTAAATAGTGAGGAGACAAGACTTATGATTGTAGGGAAGCTTTGGTTTCAGGACAGTCGGGACTTGGTTGGAAACCATGGGAACAATGGGATAATTTTGCATGATAGCGGGAACGTGTGGTTACAAACAACTTTATTGTGTATTTTGGGTTGATTTGGGGACATATTGGGTGTTAAGTTTTGGTATGTGCATTGCTAGGAATGGCCTTGGGGTATTGATGAAGACAATGGCGGGACTTATGTTGTTAATAACAATGACAGGGAATAGGGATGAGTTATATCTACTGAAAATTTAATTTTTCTAGGCTGTCATTATCGAGACCGCCATAGCAAAATAGTACCACTATGGAAATCCCTTTATAGTGGATATTTCTCCGCTACGGGGGTACAACTATAGCGGAGTGGCCATCGCTATAAAGGAAGGGGGCGGGGCAAAAGCTCTACCCTGTTTTCCCCTATTTCTCAATTCATTCTCGGGCCATTTAGAAGCGATATTTAAGTAACGATTTGATATGTAAAATAAGAAAATCATCTATAGAACTAATATAGCAAGCTTATAAGGGAAATACTGTATGAAACTAGCATCCATGTGCTTAAAAACGAAGGGAAAGGGAAAGGGAAATATTGTCTAGAACAAGCCCCAAATGGGGGGAAAACCCAAAAAGCAGAAATAGTCTAATAAAGGGGAAGGGGATATCCTATGCCTCATCATCGCTTAGGAAAGAGAACTCATGCATGTCCTCGGGCTCAAGTGTAGTAAGCTCCTGAATTGGGGTGACACATGTGAACATGACCTTGATGGTCTTCCACATCGGGCAAACATGCGATCTCGGGAGCGCCTTTTCTTCTTCTCTTCCTCTAACTCCCTGTGGAGTGCTGCAAATTCCTGAGCAGAAGGGGTGGGGCTATACCTCCAGCATTAGTGTCCTCCATGAACCTCTTGATAGAGTCCAGATTCTCCTCAAGCTAGCGGCTAGTGATCGGGGGCTGAGGCTGGGAAGAGGCAGGAGTGTCATCATCATCATCGTCAGCATCCTCAATCGGCTGGCTGCTTCTTACTTCGTCCACCTTCCTCTTCTTCTTAGAAGAGACCACTTTCACCCGAGGAGGGTCGAAGGAGTCATCCATCTCTACCACCTTATCGGTGTCATCCTCGGGCAGATGGGATCGCCTGCACAACTCGGACACCAAACCCGGAAGATAGGGTCCTTCCTATGACCCAAGTAGAATTCGTTCCACTCCAAGATAATTTGTTCCCTCACATTCATGATGATCCCCTGTATAGCACAAGCAATTACCAGGGTCCGAGCATATGTCACATCGGTCTTATTGCCCGATGGATGGATTCTCCAGGATACCAAATTGAGCCACCTCCTATCATCTGCGGAGAAGTAAGCGCTAGTGACGCCCTTGGGATTAGGCCAGTAGACCTGACTCCTGCACTCCTCGTCCACTAAGGTATCCCTCAAGCAGGTCATATCCCAGAGTCGAGACTTAGCCTCATAGGCAGCATTGGAGACGTGAGGCATTCCTAGAACCTAACTGATCGTCTGAGAATCCACTGGAACATCTACCTCTCGGATTCGAATAGTGGGGTTGGGATCATCCCAACGAATGGTAGGAAGTATGGCATAGAACTCACGTACCCAACCTGTCCGCGCGAGAGGGGGAGCCACCGTCAAGGGTTCCCAATTGAACTCTCGGAGCCTGCAATGGAAGTAGGATACTTTTCCATCCACACCTGTCATTTTGCAGCCCCTTTCATAGCAAAAACCAACTCGGCAATAGTCTCGAAACCTCTCCTGACTAGCATCGTCAGGGAACCTCATATAGGGATACTCTTGCGCTTGTCCTTCAGCCATAGGGTATGATAACCTACAATGTAGTAAGGGGTGGGGTTAGAACTCAATAAGGCATAAGGGATTAAGAAAAATGGGAAATTTTTTCTAAGTGTTAGCCTGAAGAGGCTACTATTTTGAGGTCTTCCGCTATAGAGAACGATCATCCGCTATGGCAAAACTGCTATAGCAAATATTTCTTCGCTATAGCAGGACCGCTATAGCGATTGGGTTCCACTAAAGAGGTATTCATCATCCCAGAACTCCAAAAGGTGCAACAATGGCACCCCTTGACCCAAAACTCCATTTTTAACAACCCAAGTCCAGATAAATGCTTCTAAAGTACCCTATTACTGTTTTCTACAAAAATTTGGACATTACAACCCCTAAATTTTGTCCAAATTACAAGTTTTATTCAAGAACAACCCTTCACCTTCTCCACTATTTTTGGCCAAAAGTTACATAATCCTTACACCCAGAATGCCATGGAGGCATTGTAAATGTAAGGGAAGCATCCATGCTTCAAAAATTTGCCAATAATCCAACCGAAGTTCAAGTTCGAAAAGTAACTACAATGTCTACCCAAAGTCACTATTTTCTACCATAATCCTACTTAATTCATGCAGGAAAGTAAATAAGTAAGTAAGAATGATTGTTACCAGGAAATTTCGACGTCGAGAGCGGGGTGATAAGGAAAAAAAATGAGACTTTTTGAAAGTAAAATAGAGAAGAATGTGGGTGAAAACCCGTTTTCTCCCCTATTTTATCTGTTGCCAACCGCTATAGTGGTCGGCACTTCGCTATAATGGTACCACTATAGCGGTATAATGTCTGCTATAGTGTACGTCAGTCACTTTTGGGGAAAGGAAAAAGGTTCTCCCGGGTCTTTTCAAATTCTTTTGCTCCGACATTATACAAGGCTCCAGATTTCTTGGGTGCTCGGGGAAGGTCGCGTATAATTTTCTTTGAGTGGCTCAATAATTCTTTGTCAGAGCAGAATAATAATATTTCCATAATGGGTCGAGTGCAATTAATTAAGGGGAAGGTCCAATATTTCGCGTAGGCTCGTAAATATGCAATCACTTGGGACAGTGAGGGTCCCAGGCTAGTCCTCTCTTTTCTTTTATTTTCAGGGTCATTCGAGGACGAACGATGGGTAAATTGATATCTGTTGTAATGAACGAATTCATCGTTATTATAGGAATCACATTATTGGAACTTTCAAAATTGGTTAAAATACATTTTGAATTAAGTGGGGCGACGTGACGGAAAATTTTAGATTTTTGGAAATCATTCGGGAAGACATCACTCCGCTGTAGAGATATTTATTCCTTTATAGCGCTACCACTGTAGAAGAAGGTCATCCACTATAGCGGAATAACGGGAGGCAGTAGCCTCAGAACGTGATTTTAATAAAATACTTCTCCTCCTCAGTTGGAAAACAGATGAGGGTTTATCCAGAAACCCTCCTAGGCTACTCCAAGGCTTGAGAGCCATGAGGAGGAGGGATTTTGGCTAAAAGGATGCGAAACAACGGATTTTGGAATTGTCATCCGACAGGGAATGCCTTCATGGAGCCAGAAATTGCATTGGGCAGCCGCTTGGCGTCCAGGTAGGCTAGGTTTTATTCATTGAGTAGATTGACCTTCTTTCATTTCGTATTTATTGTATAGATGAAAAAGGAGAATCCATGCTTATGCCTTTATGCACGGGGTCTGGAGGATTGAAAGGGTTGGATTGCTTGAACTAGAAAATGGTTGAATTGGGATAATGGGTTGTCATATTTTGGGTATGTATGTTATCATGTGTTGTTCTATGACCAAATTTAGGGACTAGAGAGTCGGTAAGGTCGGGGAGATCGAAAGGGCTTGGGTAATTAAATGGCTATAAAGAGGGAGTTCCAGAAATGATTCGGTATAAAAAGGTAGAATAACTAGAATGGTTGAATTACCAAAGTTAGGGGAGGTTTTCCCACATTGTAATTCTGTTGTAGGGTGGAGTTTCAGAAATGGGTGTATCTACTAGCATGTGTTAAGGGGGCAAATGGGAACTCAGTCTTCGAATGGGATTTCAAGGTCAAGTTATATACCAAGGGTTGGGTAGGTGATGGTTGTTATTTTCCCAATATGCATTATGTGTTCATGTACTACTGCTAAGTATTGTATGAGTTGCATGCTTAGGAAATATTTTATGAATGTCTAATCGTCCAGTCAACAGTCCTGTAAAATGAACTAGTTGTTATTGCTTGTTGGTTTTGCAAGTGTATTGTTGTTCATTGTTGTTGACTGTTGGATTTTTGTGTGACATTCGGTTGGCTCGGGTACCACGCCTGGTATGAGATACTATTTGGTTGGCTCGGGGACCACGCCTGGTACGGGATTTATAAATGGTTAGCTCAGGTACCACGCCTGGTACAAGTTTGCTTTACTTACATTGGTTGTATTCTTTCGATGGTTCCATGAGTGGACCAAGTTGTATTCTTAAAATGTGATTTTGATATTGGTCCGTGAGAGGCCGGGTGATTATAATTAATTATGAGGTTGGCCGTAGTGTAGGCTGGGATTACATGTCAATACTTAGGTGGTGTTAGGGAGATCCCGGGGTGGGTCCGGGCTATGTGGTAAGATTTTATGATATTGTCATTGAGGGTTGTCAATGGTTGTTATTGGGTTTCATGTGGCTGATAAGCTAGGCAGACGGTTGCGAGTTAGGAGTAGTATTGTTGGCTATTATTATCAGGTTGGGTAATCGTCCTAGGGATCCTTGTGAGGTCCGAATACTTGTGAGTAGTACAATGAGTGTAGTTGGTCTGGTCTGATAGTTAGCTGGGTTAATTGTTGATGCTTGGTCATAAGGGGTTGACTTGAGTAACGGAGTGGTAGTTCGGGTCGTGACTTAGTGGTTGGACTAATGTAAGGTGACTGGGAAGGTCTAAGGTTAAGGCGAGTTGGGAAGTCCTGGGAGTCAGGGGGTAGAATCTATGAGTGAGGGAGTTGGCAGCGAAAGGGATAGGAAGGGTTGAGGTATGCGGTATAAGTAGATGGACGGTTTTGATATTAGGTTGGTAAAGGTGGATGTTGGATGACGGGACTATTGAAGTTAATTACATGTTTTCCCTTGATTTCATTATATGATGGTATGAGTGGATTCGGGTCCACCGATGGTGCCTACCAGTACGTGTGGTTGTACTGATTTTACTCTTGCTATACCTTCTTGGGTATAGTCAGGTTGCAGAGTTGGTAACATTTCTTAGGTACAGGACGATGACGATCTTTAACAGCTTCTACTTCTTGTTTCCATGGTGGGATCTGTGTCATTTTACTTTTCCTTGTATCGTTCCTATAGTAGCTCGTGTACCTGTTTAGACTAGATTCTAAGGAGGGTGGTTTTTTCCCAGTTTTAAAAAGGTTTTACTGTATTTCTTTGTAAAAAGGATGTTTTCTGAAACAAAGTTGTAAATGTTTTCAAGTAGTAAAATGAGATTATTATATTTTTATACTTTGTTTTTTGCAAGAACCTGTTGGATCGAGTGGTAAGAGTTCGTCTATCTAGGTGGTTAGAGTAGGCGCCCGCACAGCCCGGTAATTAGGTCGTGACACCAAACCTTCCCCCAAGTCCACAACTAGCAATTCTACAATGTAAGAAAGATAGTACTAAGTTAGGGGATTAGAATTCGATAGTCCTAAGTTAGGGGAGTAGAATCCTTACCTTTGGGACAAAAAATGGTGAAAAACGAGTAAGGTTCGCCCAAAATCTCCTTGCCCTTCTCCATAAATGTTCTTGATAAAAACTAAACATTTTAGGGAAGTTTTTGCATTAGATCCTGACTCGGTCTGCTATAGTAGTCCGTACACCGCTATAGCGCTGCTGCCATAGCGGAACCGACCGCTATGGCGGTGCTGATCAAAGTTGACTTCCACTATAGCGGAATTTATTCCGTTATAGCGGTAGCCTCTATCGCGTAGTGACAATGCTTATCACGGATAGAAACTCGGGAATTTCTCTAAAAGGGTCCATTTTACAATACACCTTTAGACCCTGACGTTTCAGAACAACCCCTTCACATCAACCTTAATATTGAGAGTTCTACTTACCTAAATTCATTTCCAAAAAGTCCACCAGACTCCTTTATGTCTTAGCTAATGGAAAAATTGGATTAATGCAAGATACGTTACCCAATCCTAACCGGATTGCCGTAGACCATACCTTGCTCAGAAATCATCCGAGACTAGTCTAGCCCAGAATTTCCAACTCCCAAACCCGGAAGTTTTCTAACTCGAAACTTGGCACGCAGAGTTTACCCGTAACGACGAACCCGGTCGTTACACAATCACTTAAATGAAGTCAAACTTCCCCAAAGTATAAGGCAACCCAACTACAAAGTCCATAGTGATATGCTCCCACTTCCACTCAGGTATAGACATCCTCTGAGTCACACCATCCGGTCTCTGGTGCTCATACTTTACTTGCTGACAATTCAAATACTTAGCCATGAACTTCACAATATCCCTTATCCTACACCACCAATAGTGTTTCTTTAGGTCATGATACATCTTGGCTGCTCCCAAATGAATAAAATACCTCAAGTTGTGGGCCTCCTGCTCCATAATCAATCTAGTCAAATAACTAATTCTAGAACAGAAATCCAACCCTTGATCCTCAAAACACCCTCTGGATCAAGAATTGCTTCATTAGCTTCACCACTCAACACTGTATTCTGAATCATACATAAATTCCTATCCTCGAACTACCTATCCTTAATCTGATCCCATAATAAAGATTCTATGTCAACACAAGCAACCACTCTACCAAGCTTAGAAATATCAAGCCTAATAAAGCAATTATCCAAACGTTGAACATCCATAGCTAAAAATCACTCCTCAGCCACCAACATTGCAAAACTACCCATACTAACCGCCTTCCTACTCTAGGCATCTGCTACTACATTGACCTTACCTGGATGATAAAGAATAGTCATGTCATAGTCCTTTAACAACTCCAACTACCTGCACTGTCGCAAATTCAAATCCTTCTGGTTGAAGATATACTGAAGGCTACAATGATTTGTGTGCACCTCGCAATGAACTCCATACAAGTAATGCCGTCTTAACTTCTAAAGAAACACTATCGTTGCCAACTCCAAGTCATGAGTGGGGTAGTTCTTCTCATGGGTCTTCAACAGCCTCGAAGCATAGCTATTGCCTTCCTTTTATGTATCAAAATACCACAACGTCCAACTCTCAAAGCATCACAATACACAGTAAAACCCTCACCTTCCACAAGTAAGGTCAAAATAGGTGTTGAAGTCAACAAGGCCTTGAGCTTTTGGAATCTCTCCTTACACTCTTAGGACCATTCAGAAAGCAACATTCTTCTGGGTCAACTTAGTCAAAGGAGCAATAGAAGATAAGCGTTGCACGAACCATCTATAATAACCTGCAAACCCAACAAAACTCCTAATCTCAGTAGGTGAAGTAGGCCTAGTATAATCTCAAACTACCTCAATCTTGGCCGGATCAACAATGATACCATCCTTGGTCACAACATGACCCTAAAAGGCCGCAAACTAATCCAAAACTCACACTTCGAGAACTTAGCATACAATTTTTTATCCCTCAACCTCTGGAGTACAATCCTCAAATGCTTCACATGATCCGCCTTGTTCTTGGGATACACCAAGATGTCATCAATGAACACAATTACAAAGGAATCAAGGTACGGTTGGAACATCTCATTCATCAACTTCATAAATACTGTTGTGGCACTATTCAACCCAAAAGACATCATAAGAACTTATAATGATCATATTAGGTCCTAAAGCAATCTTAGGGATGTTCGAAGCCTTAATTCTCAACTGATGGTATCCCTACCTCAAGTAAGTTTTTGAAAACATTAAAGTGCCCTAAAGCTGATCAAATAAATCATCAATGCATGGAAGGGGATACTTATTCTTGATGGTCACTTTATTCAACTGCTGATAGTCAATATACCTACGCATAGACCTATCTTTGTTCTTCACAAACAATACCGGAGCACCCCAAGGAGAAACACTAGGTCTGATGAAACTCTTACCCAAAAAATCATGAAGTTGATCCTTCAACTCTGTCGGAGCCAACCTATAAGGAGGAATTGAAATAGGCCTGGTGTCCAGCTATAAATCAATAGCAAAATCAATATCCCTATCCGGAGGAACACCTGGAAGATCCATAGGGAACAAATCTTAAAACTCTCTTACTACCCTCACTAACTCCAAAGGAGGTGAGTTAGCACTAGTGATATAAAACGAGATACACGATAGAGAGATTCAAGAAATCGAGGGGAGAGATAGAGAAGAAAGAAGGAATAATCCCACAATTGAATTAAACTATAGACAAACAAATATAGATTTGCAATTCTCTAATTTGAACAAACAATGACATGATTAAATTCAAGGGAGAAGAGAATTGAACTCATACATGAATAACCTTACCAAAAGATATTCAAGAGAGATCCAATATAGATATAAAGGGATAAACCCACTAAACTCACCAAGAGTGTTCAACTATCAATATTATCTACCTCAAATAATCCTCATCCTATTCTATTTATACTACTAGATTTTACTTAGATAAGAAAAGACATAAATACCCTTAATTACATGTACATCATATTATGATAAAAAGAACCCAAAACATAATGTTAATCTTTTCATGGATTGATTCTTGGTTTCCGTACTCTTTTGAAACACCTTAAACTCTTGATGTCAAATAGAAATCCTTCCATGCGATAAGTACTTTCCAAACTTACATCAACTAGTATCACGCACTGTAACGACCAGATCTTGTTATGGGTAAATCATTCATACCAATTTTTAGAGTTAGAAAACTCTGGATTTGGGAGTTTGAATTTCTGGGCTAGGCTAGTATCGGTCAGTTTTGGAGCAAGGTATGGCCTAGGGAAATCCAGGTAAGGATTGGATTTTATGTCTTGATTTGAGCTAGTTTTACTTTTATCTAAGACATAAAGGAGTATGGGAGACTTTTCGGAATTGAATTCGGGTAAGTAGAACTCTTTGAATTGAGGTTGATGTGATGGGGTTATTCTGGGATGTCGGGAAAATAAGTGTGTTGTAAAGTAGAGTAATTTTGGAGATTTTATGACTTTCTGTCCCGTGTCAACCACCATAGCAGTTGACACTCTACCATGGCAACCTCTGCCGTAGCAGAGAAAATACCGCTACAGCGGAAGTCAATGACGGTCAGCCTCTGCCATTGCGGGTAACTCTGTTATAGCGGTACCGCTATAGTGGAGCGGACCGCTATAACTGAGCATGATGGAATTTAATGCAAAAACTTCCCCAAAATAGTTCAGTTTTTCTTGAAACATTTTTGGAGAAGAAGGGGGTGATTTTTGGTGATTTCAATCCGTTTTCCACCATTTTTCATCCTAAAGGTAAGGATTCTACTCCCCAAACTCCTAAATATCTTTCCTACGCTATAGAATTGCTAGGGGTGGACTGGGAAAGATATTTGGGATAAACCATAGGATTGACGTAGAATCGGGGGAAAAAGAAAATCCTAGGTTGCTAGAGTTCTGCGGTATTAATTTATTAGTTATGGGTAATGATCACCAAGCTTTAATTCTTCCAAATGTAGTTGGTATATAAATGATAATCTTAGGTGGAAATCAACTGGCAGAATCCCGAAAAGTGGTGTGGAATGATCATCGGTCTTGGCCTAGGGCATTAGGGATTTCTTGTATTCTGGTGTAAGTTTAGGCTTGTTTCTTACATGCCTTACTATAGTGTTTATTTTGTTTTTTTAGACCAAGAACAAGAAAGGGGATCCTGAAAAGGACAAGAGACATCCGGACAACGGACGTACTATGAGCTTGATTCTTCTAGGTAGGTGATGGCTATTGTTCCTGTGGGGGCATGTGTTGTCCTTCCTTGCTGTCCTCATGTCTAGTTAATTGTATGGTTATGCATAATAAGCTTTAGAATGGTTTAGAGAATGTTACAAAAATCCATGTTTTTCAGTCTTGTGAAATGAACTAGGTGTTTTTGCTTATTGGTTTACAAGTGTTGATGATTCTATGTTGTGATTGTGGATTTAGGACTTCGGTTGGTCGGCGGTCACCACGGCCTGGTATGAGGATATACTAATGGTTGGGCTCGGGTACCACGCCTAGTACGGGAATATACTAACGTTAGCTGGGTACCACGCCTGGTACGGATTAAACTACGGTTCGTTGAGTGGCGGGTACCACGCCGGTTTACGGGTTTTTATTTGTTATTGTGCATATCTTACGTAATGGATTCCTGAGTGGACCGAGTTGTGTTTATGATTTGTGGTTGTGAATTTGTGGTCCTTGAGAGGCCGGTTGTTACATTGATCTATGAGTTTAGTCTTGGTGTAGAGCGGGTTGTATGTTTGACACTTAGGTGTTGTCTAGAGGGGATCCAGGGTTGGTCCAAGATATGTAACGTGGTATAATTATTGTTATTG
>QJPP01005992.1:0-27297 GCA_003996215.1 Jaltomata sinuosa | reverse complement strand
GGGTGGAGCCTCAAACAATGAATGATATGATGCATGAAGATCTCAAGTGAAATGGTATCTCTGTATGTACCTCCTCCGGTACCGATCCGGCCCAGCAGGTAGGTTCCATGGAAGGACACTGCCCGTATACCTCTACTCCACCGTATACCCCTCCTCCGGCACACGCAGCCCGAAGCCCTGGGCCCGGATGGCAAGGTCCATGGAGGTCCCTGACCCCATACTAAAACTCAGTATCAAACATGTCGTCCGGAAGCAAGTCCGGGTTCAAGATAGAGACCCTGTCTCGAATATGCATGCCCAGACCCTGTCCAGGACTAAAGTAGTAGGAAAATATCTCAAAAACCCCTCCAAGGGTGCCCGGGCATAACCGGGTCTAAATAGTAGAAAGTCATCTCAGGTGCTCGGTCCGACCGAGGCTAAAAATCATCTCAAGTAGCAAGAAACTCAGCTAGCACCCCGGCCCTGCCGAGTCTAGCGTTAATCGTAAAACTGGTGTTTTAAAACATAATTTTACTTTCTTTTACCCAGGAATATTCACAAGTTAAATCAAACCATTTCCAAATCATTTCCATTAAAAACAGGCCCCCGGGGCCATGCAAGGTTAGAAAATAGTGCCAGTAGGCCCGAAGCCAAAACCATAGTAAAACATGGATAAAACCTCTTTATATGCATGGAAATAGTATGATCACACACAATAGCTGCCCAGCAGCTTACAATCAACCTATCGACCCTGCACAGGCCCACAACTACTCAACAAGCATAACCAGCCTAGAAGAATAATTCTATGCCCGGGACTCGCTGACATTCCCAAAATCCCACCTTCTATGTTCCAGAGTCAACAAGGCCTCACAGGACCACAAGGGTAAATAAAATATATCGGCAAGTACTACAAGCAACGGAGGAACAAAAGTAGGCGGACATGAATAAAGCGGTCGAGGTATGTGGTACCAACCTAATAAACCAACCCAAGGATGCCCATTAATACAATTTTATCCTATATATGCGGAGTCTAGGGAAAATAAACCGTAACCTACCTGTCGTCCGATGACAAGCTTGAACCTCTTCGAACAATCCCCAACACGAAATCAAACTCGAACTAGGGCTTGAATAACTCGACGTAGATAATTGATTTCTCTTTTCGGTGATCAAATATAAGAACAAACAAGAACAAATTGCTTTCTCCACCAAATGTCTTTGTCCGCCTAAGCATGTAAGTGAACAATTTTAAATGTTTGAGAGAATATTAAGTACAGAAAGTTAATGGCTATGTAGGGTAATAATGTGTATATATATATATACCACATACTGCCAACCTTGTTGTACAATGCCTCCACTTCCACGTGGAAGTGGAGGTGGCAACCAATTCATCCCGTTAAGTATATACTCGGGTATTGCATAAATTCGTGGTAAAATATATATAACTTTTTGAATATATCATAATTAATAGAAAATCATTTCAAATAAAACCTACTATATTATACTAATAATTTTCAACATAACTAAATTTACTATCTCCGTTAAAATATTACAATGTATAAAAACCTTATAAAATAAATACATATACAATTATATCGTAACAAAATATTTTTCATAAACCTTTAAAATATTTTTAAAAAGGTAATAATAATGTAACTTTTTACCAAATTCAACTTTCAAAGAAAATATTTTCAAATACACGTGATGTTAATAAATTCTCAAACTTAGGCTCGCAATTCACCAACGCACGATTTTGATACTCAAGAACTCTCTTGGAATCCTCCCTTATGTTTTCTCACTATTTCAGAACTGAAATGGCGTTTTAAAACGTGAAGTTGAGGCTTAAATCGAGTTTGACCCGACCCGGTTCGCGACCCGGTTCGCAACCCGGTTCCTGCCAGACAGTCCGCGGTAAAATAGTCATAACTTTTTACTCCGAGATCAGTTGGATGTGAGGTTTTGTGCGTTGGAAACTAGACTCGTAGACCTTCGATTTGGTTTTTCGGGGGACTTCTAACTCTTTATATATTGAGAGAAAAGCTCTGAGACATTTTACCCAAAGTTCAGAAAATTTACTAAAGAAACTTACGATCAAACAAATGGATCCGGCGCTGAAATACCGGTCCCGACAAGCCTTAAATGACTTGGGGCTGCTACAAACAAGCTCTAACGGTACAAGGAAAACGTATACGTGGAAATAACCGGAAGGGTCATTACAGAAAGTCCTTCCTTGGATGATGAGGACTCACCACTCGTAGTCACAGAGATGGCACTGAATCGAGCTAATCGCAGTGCTAAGTCTTAAAACCTGAACCTGCATCATGATAGGATGCAACGCATAGAGTATGCGGTCAGTACTTTGAATATACTAAGCATGCGGGGTATGCAAGCTAAAATATATTATATATGCTAAAAATATTAATAAGTTGTTAAACTGTAAACTGAAGTTGTAGTACAAAGGCCCAAAAAAAATCATGCATAAAATCTGTAATGCAAGAATACTCTGAATATACATAATAAAACTAGTAAAGTTGTTCTAGGGACAAGTACATATCTACTGAGTCTAATTCTGTAGGAGAGTCTGTTAACCGACATAAACCACGTGGGCTAAACATGTAGTCTAATGTATATGCCCCATCGAGAGGACCCAATTTACCTTGCTAGGGTATAGAGGCATTACTAGCGTGATCACTAGTTATGATGCCCAACTGAGGGGATAAATAAGCCTACAATGGCACGTAGTTCTTGGACTTTAGGGTACGCTGAATCCTAGTCCAACTCGGTGCTAAGTAATACTCCCAATACTGATTTCTGATACCTCTTTTAAAACTAAAATTTTGGAATATTGCATCAAAACTTAACTAGTCTGAAAAAATCTATTTTCTAAAAAATTAAAGTCTGAAAACTGGCTAATTTCACACTTAAAATAAAAGCTAGCAGACTAGGCTAATTTTCGGAGAAAATAATTCATAAGAAAATACTACAATTTCAAGCTAAATTCTTGGTTCTCAAATCATTGTAGAAACCCATGCAAATTATTGAAACTATGATACTGTCATGCCCCAAACTCGAGGGGTGCAACTGGCACCTGATGCCAAAACTTAGGCCTGGGCTGACCCCGCTGAACCATTTGCCAATAGCGCATAGTAGCCAAATGCAATAAAGAAAACAAACAAGTATATCTCGGCTTAAAAATAAGTCCTCGGTCGGCAAGGCCCCTATGAACAGCTCTAGAAAGAAAACAACTACTTCCAACAGTTAATATAAAGTAATAAACAATAGCATGCAAGTCCTGTTTGGGCCGTCAAGTCCACCATGATATCTCTACAGAAACTGAAACTAGGTATACACAATATAAGCTGGGCCAATAGGCTGCTGGAATGTCAGTAAAAACAACAAGGCCCAACTGGCCAACAATGAAGTTATACAACCAAAAAGACTAGTCTGTAAGCCTCTATGAATAGAATACTTGGCGGGACAAGGCCTCGGCCAACCCAAAAGCTATAAACAGTAAGACATGCAAACCTCTGATACTCTGGCAACTCCTGGAGGAAAAGAAGTCAACCAATCCATGGAAACTTAGTTGTGCTACTCAGCAGGTCTATCTGATCGCTGGTCAGGACCTGCAGGAATGAATGCAGCTCCCCCAAGCAATGGGGCATCCATAAAAAATAATGTACCGAGTATGTAAGGCACTTGAAAGCTGAAACAAGAGCTAGTGTCATAAACATTATAAGTAATCAGCTAAGAGAGTCAAAGATAATCTGAGCATACTTACCTGCTCTTGAATCTATAAATAGCTGAGACTGACAACATAAGCACTGTAAATACTCCAATAGGGAGTCAGAGGTTAGCCAGAACATACTTACTTTTTCTCAACATAAACCTTACAATCTATAACTAACTGATAAGCCCTTTTTCTCGAATCGAGCTAACTAATATCATCAATAACGAAGCACTTAGGGAAGAAGATCAATAATTATCATAATACAGCCTAACTATTCTTGACACAAATCATTCAGTAATAATCAAACAATAACCTAACCGGCCCTCATAAGCACGACAGGTACAAACAACAAACAAGACCACCTATCTGGGCCTCCATAAGCCTGAAAGGTGCCAATTCAATCTATATACCCCTATAGGTAGTCCCCTAGCCCTGTAGGCAGTCATTATATCTTAATAATCCCTCAGACACCTTACACATAGCCCCAAAGGCCATCCATATTGATCACTTTCCACTTCCAAGTAGTAATGTCAATATCCAGAGTCACACCTCCTGGTCTCTTATGTTCTACTTTCACTTGCTTGTAGTTGGGACACTTAGCCACAAAATTTGCATTGTCCCCCTTCATGCCATTCCACCAATAGACTTCTCATAGGTCACGGTACATCTTAGTGGAACCGAGATGAATATAATATCTAGAACTATGAGCCTCTGTTAGGATCTGGTGCCTCAACTCATCCACATCAGGAACACATAAATAACCCTGATAGCAAAGCACACCATCTCCCCCTTGGGAGAAAACCTCTACCATCTGCTAGACTGCACCTTTAAACTGAAGTAAGATGGGATCACTGTCTTTCTTCTCCTTCATCTTGACTACTAGAGAAGATTCTGACCCATTCTGGACTATCACACCGCCATCTGCTATGTCCGTAAGGCAAACTCCTAAGTGAGTGAGCCTATGAATATTCTTAGATAATTCCTTCTTCTCTTCCTCAACATGTGACACACTACCGTAGACCCTATGTTAAGTGCATCAGCCACTACATTGGCCTTACCCAGATGGTAGAGCACATTCACATCATAATCCTTGAGAAACTCAAGCCACCTTCTCTGACGAAGATTCAACTCCTTCTGGGTGAACACATACTATAGGCTCTTATGGTCTATAAACACATCCATATGGACACCATACAAGTACTGTCTCCAAATATTTAAGGAAAAAACAACTGCTGCTAGCTCAAGGTCACAAGTCAGATAGTTCTCCTCATGAATCTTAAGTTGTATGAAGGCATTAGGGATGACCTTACCATATTACATCAAGGCACAACCCAAGCTGACTCTGGATGCATCATAATGCACCATAAAGCCATCTAAACCCTCTGGTAGAGTTAAAACTAGAGTTTGTGGTCAACCTGGTCTTTAACTCTTGGAAGTTTTTCACACACTCATCCGACCACTTGAACTTAACCTTTTTCTGAGTCAATATGGTCAATGGGGAAGCTATGGATGAAAATTACTCAACAAATCTCCTGTAGTAGCCAGCCAAACCCAAAAAGCTCGTGATGTCTATCAGACAAGTGGGTCTGGGCCAGTTTTTCACTGCCTCTATCTTCTGTGAATCCACTTGAATTCCCTCACTAGACACCACATGACCAAGGAAGGCAATTGATTTCAACTAGAATTCAAACTTACTGAACTTGGCTAATAACTGGCGATCCTTAAGAGTTTGTAGCACAATCCTCAAATAATCTGCATGCTCCTTCTCACTCCGAGAATACACCAGAATGTCATCAATAAGGACGATGATGAACATGTCCAAGTACTACTTGAACACCCTATTCATCAAACCAATGAAAGATGTAGGAGCATTCATTAGTGCAAAAGATATAACTACAAATTCATAGTAACTGTATTAAGTTCTGAAGGCTGTCTTCAGAATGTCACAATCTCTGACTCTGAATTGATGATAGTCAAACTTGAGGTCTATCTTAGAAAAGCAATTGGCCCCCTGAAGCTGGTCGATATCAATCTTGGGAATGGGATACTTGTTTTTTATTGTGACTTTGTTCAACTGACAATAGTCAATGCACATCCTGAGAGAACCATCTTTCTTACGTACAAAAATAATTGGAGCACCCCATTGAGAGATACTTGGTCTGATAAAGCCCTTATCTAGAAGGTCTTTCAACTGCTCCTTTAACTCCTTAAGCTTGGTTGGAGCCATTCTATAAGGTGGAATTGAGATAGGCTGGGTATCTGGAAGGAGATCTATTACGAAGTCAATTTCCCATTCAGGAGAAACTCTAGGCAGATCTTCTGGAAACACTTCTAGAAATTCATTAACCACAGGACTGATTAAAGAGTTAGGGTCTCGGAATCTGAATCCTTAACCCAAACTAAAAGATAGATACACCCTTTGGAAATCATTTTTTCTGGAAATTAGGCACTGAGGTACTACCCTTCTATTCAAAGATTGACTTATTTGGAAATTAGAATCAGACTATTCTGGTTCTACAATTGACTGAGGCATAACAAGCATGTAACCAGTCCATGCCTAGAATAACATTGAAGTCAGTCATATCTAACTCTACAAGATCAGTTGAGGTGACTTTCTGAGAGACTATGACCGGGAATTTTTTGTATACTCATTTGGCTATGTTTGAATCACCAACAGGAGTAGAGACTGAGAAAGGTTCTGGGAGGATTTCTGGACTGACATTATATCCTACTGCTATATAAGGGGTCACAAAAGAAAGTGTCCTTCCGGGATCTAACAATGCATATACATCAAGATGGAAGACTCGTAACATACTAATGACCACATTGAGGGAGCCCTACTTATCCTGACTAGTCTAAAGAGCATAAATTTTGTTCTGGCACTGACCACCACCTGGACTAGATGAGGCAACATGCTGAGTCGGGCATCCTGCTATAGCTGTAGAGAAATTAGCCCAATTTTGCTAATAAGCGCCCTTGCCTCCTTGCGAATCCATTGGAAACTTCCTCAACTTATGACCTAGCTTGCCACATCTAAAACAATTACCACTGCTACCCATGCACTCACCTTGGTGGTTCCTATCACATTTTTTGCAAACCAGATAAGTACGTCCGCTAGTGAGACTACCCTAGGACTTAGAGCCTGGTGCCCTATCCCGCTGATCCTGTCTGAACTTGGGCACTGGGGCACTAGTAGATAATAGGGCTAGAGCAAAAGATGTTTGACAGAATTAAGAGCGATTACTACCATCTAACCTCTGCTGAGAATAACTGAAGTTATCTGTTCTGGTCCTCTTATTGTCTCTTTCCCTTTCTTTTATATTTTCCTCTTCAATCTGCTGAGTAGTCCTAAACTCCTTGACCATATCTTCAAACACTCCTGACACAATCTTACTCATACGGGCTCTGTAGTCAGGTACCATTGCCGGAACATATTTTCAGAGTTGAGTAAACTTGAGAGATTACTCCTTCATACTCATGTCACCCTGCCTCAGGTTGATGAACTTTTGAACCTTGGCTTCCCTTAGTTCAAGTAGGAAGAACTTATCCAGGAATGCAGTTATGAATTGATCTCAATCTACCGAGCCTGCATCTGTACCCTTAGCTTCCTTCCATTACTTATAACGAATGAGTGCCACTCCCTTCAACTAATAAGCAGCCAAGTCTGCATTTTTAACTACAGTGACACCTATGATCTCAGTAACTTTCTGGCTGTCATCAAGGAATTCCTGCGGATCCTCCTCAGCCTTAGATCTAAGGAACTCAGTAGGATTAATCCGAGTAAAGTGACGGACCCTAGTTGCTATTTTATTATTCTATAGGTTGACTTGTACAATAGCCTGCTAGTTCACCTGAGTAGCCATGGCCTGGGCTAGCACCTGAAAAGCACCCCCAAACTCAGCATGAGTGACTTGCTCATTTAAAGGGTCTACTGGGACTGGTGGTGCTTGCTAGTTTTTGTTGTCATTCCTCCTTCTATTTGCTCTTCTAGGAGGAATTTTCTATAACACGTAGAGCACAAGTTAGAAGGAGATTAAATAGATTTCACACTCTATAGAATGAGATGGAAAAGAAGAAAAGGAAGTTTTCCTAAAAACATCTCGTATCCTCTCCCTCATAAGTGTGGCATACTTCACACCCATGAAAAAGACTCTACTTGATGTGGCTTTTAGACACCCTAAGACACATTAAACCTGATGCTCTGATATCAAGTTTGTCATGCCCTGAGACTACCCCCTAGATGTAACATGGTGCTTAGAGTCACAAGTGACCTCAAGCTAACCTATTGTCTTGCATATACTAAGAATTTTGGTTCAGATAATATCTGTGCAGAAACTAAAGCTGGTGTAATAACATAAGTTGTGGAAAGTAAACTAGCAATCTCTGAATATATATATATATATATAGTCTAAAATGTCAATTACAATAAGAGCTGGAAACTAACTCTATGTCTGAAAGCCTCTACTAAAATGACTTATTGGGACAAGCCCCCAACTAACTCTAATAATCAAAAACTGAAATAAAGACTGAAACAAATGCACATAATTCTTGTCCTCGAATGATGAGGACTCACCAACTATGCTACTGAGAAGTTTAGGAATTTGAACTATGCGTGATCTGGATGCTGATCGCATCATGATAGGATGCAACACAAAAATATGTGTCAGTACTTGGAATATACTGAGCATGCGGGATATGCACAAATCTAAATATGCTGGACATGAGATGATAACCAAACATAAAAGCATATGTTGAATATGAAGCTAAAATAAGTAAAATGATGCAATGACTATGTAGGTAAATATGTAATTGAACAATGCTAATCTGAATAACTGGCTACAAGGTCATGCACTAACTGAGTTTGAATTGTGGGAGCTACTATTAACCGATATACCCCAAGCTGAGCTAAATATGAGGCCAACTTGTAACCCTGGCTGGGAGGGTGTTCACACCTTACCAAGGGTACGAACATTAGCTGGCTTGGATCCATTAAACTGATGCCCAAAAGGGCTATTGTGTCAAGCCTGATCTAATGGATGACCCTTTAGAACCTATGGTGGTACCATAGTTCTGGGATTCAAGGACTTCTACTAAAGGTCTCAGTCCTAACTGATGGGTGAGCTTTCATCCCTTCATCCGATCGGTGCTAAGTGTTACTCCGAACTGAATTATAGGTATATATATAAACTGATGTACTGGACAGCTCAAAATAATGATTTTCAGAGGATGATGAATAATGCCAAGACTGGGAGCATTTATATCATGTAATTCTGAATAATTGAACATCTGTCTGAAATGCATGAAACTATAAACTGATTGGGTTTTCATAACCCACTATCATAGGAGATTGAACTATTCTTAACAATTCTAGAATCTGAATATATATGCAATTTATAATCATAGCTCAAATTCATGAGTTAAGAAGCATACTGAGGGTTTTAGGATTCTGAGTATACAATTTTCTAGACTTTGAGGAAACATGAAATAAAGGTTCATACATAATAGGGAAACTGAAATACAAGAAATTCACAAAAATCTTAGGAACCCTAGGTTCTGAAAAACTAAACATAACTGAAGAACTGAGTTAATTTAGGGACTCAGTGGGTGAAAGTAAACCCATTGATGAAATCCCACATACCTAAGAGTAGAACCTGTGGAAGAATCCTTGGTTTTGAAGCCTGAAATTGAAGAACCCTGGTTTCTTCTTTGGAGAAGAATAGCACTTCTTTTTCTCAGTTTTTGTTAAGTGTTGACTAAGGTCTGAGGGAATGAGGAGTTTGGGTAGATTTTGGCTTAGTAAATAGGCTTAGGCTAGTAAAAAAAACACGGTTTAGCCTTTTAAAAGAGTAGGAAAGGTCTAAAATACACCAGGGAATTAAAACATAAAAGTGCTAAAAAATTCACATCTGGGATCCACGGATGGGAACCATGGTCCATCGATGGTTCCACGGGCCGTGGAACCATGTCATGATTCGTGGGAAATTCTTTACCAACTGCGGGTCTAATTCCCATGACCCCTATCCACGGCCCGTGGATTGTTCCATTGTCCATGGAAGTTGATCATGGTTCTGAGGGGAAAACTTTGACCCTCAGGTCTTATTCCACCGATGGAAACCACGACCCATGGTTTCATCCACGGTTCATGGATCCATTTCATGGATCAGGACCTAAGAGTATAATCTGCAGGACTTTTTCCACAAAGGCCATCCATAGTCTGTGGACTATTCCATGGTTCGTGGAAACCGTCCATGGTTTCCTGTTTGTCAATTTATAGTTCACACTTTGCATTTTTGGGCTGGTTTTGGGCGTAGAATTTTCTGGGGTGTTACAGCCCAAAAGACAACCAAAAATTTATAGTGACCATACCGAGTTATTAAGGTTGTTTTCGGGATGTCACACTCTCTAACTCTGATCTGATGATAATCGAATCTGAGGTCAATCTTGGAGAAATAACTGGCACCCTAAAGCTGATCAAACAATTCATCAATCCTAGGAATGAGATACTTATTCTTGATTGTGACTTTGTTCAACTATCGATAGTCGATGCACATTTTGAGCGAACCATTTTTCTTACGCACGAAGAGAACTAGAGCACCTCATAGAGGGATGTTGGGTCTGATGAAGCCTTTATCTAAGAGGTCTTTTAGCTAATCTTTAGCTTCTTAAGCTCAACTGGAGCCATTCTGTATGGATGGATAAATATGGGCTGCGTTTCTGGAAGAAGGTCTATCCCAAAGTCAATGTCCCATTCAGGAGTGACTCCCAGAAGATCCTCAGGAAATAGTTCAGGGAACTTGCTGACTACTAGAACTAACTAGAGAGATAACCTGAACTATGTGATAGATGCAACCTTTTGAGATTATTTTTCTGTCCTTAAGGTAAGATATGAAATGACCTTTTAACATTAGAGGACTACCCCGCCATTCTAAGGCAGGCTCATCTGGAAACTAAAATTTTACGACTCTAGTTCTATAGTCGACTTAGGCATAACATGTATGTAGCTAATACATGCCAAGGATGACATCAAAATCAGTCATATCTAATTCTACTAAGTCCGCTGAGGAGACTGAATTAAACTGGGCAGTTTCTGTATGCCCTCCTAGTTAAGACTGACTCACCAACTAGGGTGGAGACTGAGAAGGGTTCTAGGAGTCTTTTAGGACTTACTCCAAATTTACATGCAATAAAGGGGGTCACTAAAGATAATGAAGCCCCTGGGTATAGGAAAGAATAAACATCAAGAAAGAAGACTCATAACATATCAATGACTATATCTGGGGAACTCTCCTGATCTTGACGAGATTACATGGCATAGAGACTGTTTTGACACTAACCGACGCTTGTACCAGAAGTAGTACACTACTGAATTGTGTAACCTGCTGGAGCTCCTGAAGTATTGGACTAAGCTCCATTACCTCCTTGTCCCTGCCTGGTGGAGGGGCAGTCTTTCTACCTATGGACAAGCTGACCATACCCAAAACACCCCTCTTTGCCAGCAAGACACTCACATAGATGACTCTTACCACACTTAGGCAATGCTGGAAAAGTGAGATTACTTGAAACACTGCCCTGAGACTTAGAGCACGATGCCCTATATATCTGGTTCTATCGAGGTCTGGGATATGGAGCACTATATGATGAAGGTGCTGGATCTGAAAACCTCTACTGAACAGAGAGCCATTTCCACCGCCCGACCTCTTCTAAGAGTAGTCAAAATTTTCTGTGCTAGCCCTCTTACTTTCCCTCTCTCTCACTCCTTGAGTTTCTCTTTCTCCATCTACTGAGTATAAGTCAAGAGTCTGGAGATGTCCATATCTCTGACTTACAAAGTTGTCTTATATTCCTTCTTAACCAAGTCAGAAAGACCCAAAAAATACTTACTCATCCGAGCCCTTGGCTCGGCTACCATTGCTGGAGCATATCTAGAGAGATGAGTAAACTTCAACCCATATTCTTGCACAGTCATAGATCCCTGCCTCAAATTCACAAACTCCTCAACCTTAGCCTCTCTTAACTATCTTGGGAAGAACCTGTCTAAAAAATGCTCTAACAAAGTAGTCCCAAGTCAAAAGAGCTGCATTCCTGTCCCTACTGATCTTCCACTACATGAACCAGATGTGAGCCACATCCTTATCTAATAGGATACTAGCACAACACTCTTAATTCTCATAACCTGTATCACTTTGAGAACCCTTTTAAATTCATTAATGAAGTTTTATGGATCCTCATTAACCTTTGACCCATAAAACTCTGGCGGGTTCATACGAATGAAATCTCTGGCTCTGATGGCAGCTGACCCACCATTTAGGTTAGCAGGAATAGATTCATGCTGATTAGCTTGAGCTCTCACTACTTGTGCCAATATTTGAATCGTATTCTTGAATTCAGCATTTCTGACCTCGTGGTCCATAACTGGAGGATTAGCGTTATGAGGAGGCATAATCTGAAATGCATAATGAATGGATTAGAAAGGAGAAATAAAGTTAAACTCTATCATACGATATTGAACATAAAATAAGTGGATTTTCCTTAAAACAACTCATAGCCTCCCTCTCATAAGTGTGGCACACTACACATCCATGAAAAAGACTCTATGTAATACAGCTTTCAGACACCCTAGGATACCTTAAATCTGATGCTTAATACCAAGTTTGTCATGCCCCGAGCCGACACCTTGGAGGTAACACGGTGCTTAGGGCCATAAGTGACCCCAAGCTAACCCATGGTCTGGCATATACTAAACAATCACATGAAAATGAATTGAGCGAAAGCTAAACTGATAAAAACACAAGTTTAGAATTTATCTGAAAATCTCCGTAATAATTTAAAGCTGAAAAGTAAGACCCAATTCTGAAAACAAGTTGAATGTCTAACTCTATGTTTGAAAAGCCTCTACTAACTGGCGAGTTACTGGGACAAGCTCCTAGCTAACTCTAAATATTGAAACTAAAATAAACTATGAGAAAATATCATAAAGAAAGTCCTTCCTTGGAGATGAGGACTCACCACTCGTAGTCACTGAGATGGCATTGAATCGAGCTAATCGCAGTGCTAAGTCTTAAAACCTGAACCTGCATCATGATAGGATACAACACATAGAGTATGCTATCAGTACTTTGAATATACTAAGCATGCGGGGTATGCAAGCTAAAATATATTATATATGCTAAAAATATTAATAAGTTGTTAAACTGTAAACTGAAGTTGTAGTACAAAGGCCCAAAAAAAATCATGCATAAAATCTGTAATGCAAGAATACTCTGAATATACATAATAAACTAGTAAAGTTGTTCTAGGGACAAGTACATATCTACTGAGTCTAATTCTGTAGGAGAGTCTGTTAACCGACATAAACCACGTGAGCTAAACATGTAGTCTAATGTATATGCCCCATCGAGAGGACCCAATTTACCTTGCTAGGGTATAGAGGCATTACTAGCGTGATCACTAGTTATGATGCCCAACTGAGGGGATAAATAAGCCTACAATGGCACGTAGTTCTGGGACTTTAGGGTACGCTGAATCCTAGTCCAACTCGGTGCTAAGTAATACTCCCAATACTGATTTCTGATACCTCTTTTAAAACTAAAATTTTGGAATATTGCATCAAAACTTAACTAGTCTGAAAAAATCTATTTTCTAAAAAATTAAAGTCTGAAAACTGGCTAATTTCACACTTAAAATAAAAGCTAGCAGACTAGGCTAATTTTCGGAGAAAATAATTCATAAGAAAATACTACAATTTCAAGCTAAATTCTTGATTCTCAAATCATTGTAGAAACCCATGCAAATTATTGAAACTATGATACTGTCACGCCCCAAACTCGAGGGGTGCAACTGGCACCTGATGCCAAAACTTAGGCCTGGGCTAACCCCGCTGAACCATTTGCCAATAGCGCATAGCAGCCAAATGCAATAAAGAAAACAAACAAGTATATCTCGGCTTAAAAATAAGTCCTCGGCCGGCAAGTCCCCTATGAACAGCTCTAGAAAGAAAACAACTACTTCCAACAGTTAATATAAAGTAATAAACAATAGCATGCAAGTCCTGTTTGGGCCGTCAAGTCCACCATGATATCTCTACAGAAACTGAAACTAGGTATACACAATATAAGTTGGGCCAATAGGCTGCTGGAATGTCAGTAAAAACAACAAGGCCCAACTGGCCAACAATGAAGTTATACAACCAAAAAGACTAGTCTGCAAGCCTCTATGAATAGAATACTTGGCGGGACAAGGCCTCGGCCAACCCAAAAGCTATAAACAGTAAGACATGCAAACCTCTGATACTCTGGCAACTCCTGGAGGAAAAGAAGTCAACCAATCCATGGAAACTTAGTTGTGCTACTCAGCAGGTCTATCTGATCGTTGGTCAGGACCTGCAGGAATGAATGCAGCTCCCCCAAGCAATGGGGCATCTATAAAAAATAATGTACCGAGTATGTAAGTCACTTGAAAGCTGAAACAAGAGCTAGTGTCATAAACATTACAAGTAATCAGCTAAGAGAGTCAAAGATAATCTGAGCATACTTACCTGCTCTTGAATCTATAAATAGCTGAGACTTACAACATAAGCACTGTAAATACTCCAATAGGGAGTCAGAGGTTAGCCAGAACATACTTACTTTTTCTCAACATAAACCTTACAATCTATAACTAACTGATAAGCCATTTTCTCGAATCGAGCTAACTAATATCATCAATAACGAAGCACTTGGGGAAGAAGATCAATAATTATCATAATACAGCCTAACTATTCTTGACACAAATCATTCAGTAATAATCAAACAATAACCTAACCGGCCCTCATAAGCACGACAAGTAGAAACAACAAACAAGACCACCTATCTGGGCCCCCATAAGCCTGAAAGGTGCCAATTCAATCTATATACCCCTATAGGTAGTCCCCTAGCCCTGTAGGTAGTCATTATATCTTAATAATCCCTCAGACACCTTACACATAGCCCCAAAGGCCATCGTTATGACCAGTAGCTCATTAGGCATGTTGCATTTTATAATAGACCCTTTTGGCATTCTTTATATAGCCCCGAAGGCAATCACTATCTTCTTATATCCCCATAGGCTTCCTATAGCCCTCTTAGGCATTGATATTTCCGTGTAGGCATCTCATAGCCCTCTTAGATATTAATATAGCCTCGTAGACATCAACATGTAGCCTTCTTAGGCAATCGAGTAGCCTGTAAGTGAACAGGCCTCAATATAACCCCGTAGGTAACTATAATAGCCAATTGGCTTCATATTAGCCCCAAAGGCAAATCTTTGGCATGTAAGCCTCAATATATCCCCTTTAGGCAAACATAATAGCCCGTGAATGAATAGGCTTGATTATAGCCCCTTAGGAAATTAAAATAGCCCGTAGGCTTTACTATAGCCCTGTAGGTAGTCGGAATAGACCATAGGTTTCAACTCATCTCAATAGCCCCATAGGCAACATGCACATAGCCCCTAAGGCACTAATCGTATGTCTACAGCTAACTATAATAGCTCCTAGATAAACAACAATAATTAAATGGCCCAAAGATAATCAAATAGTTATAAACAACCTATACGAATGATCTCTAAGTTGTATCTAGGCTCAAGGTCACTATCAATAGAATATGAATCCCCATGAGGGGTGACTATATCAAGTCAAGCAGCCAACAACACCAAACAAGGCTAAGAGTGATTCGGCCGCAACAACTAGATTTGTTATTCTATAAGCCTTAGGAAAACTTATCGAAATAAGGGACTAGCCCTAGCACACCTTTTTCGTCAACTTTTAGCGGGATAACGTGAATTAAGAATTTTTATGAAAGACTCTACGGTGGAACACAAGACTCAAAGTCTATAGCAGCTATAACCAAATGCATTTCTTACTTGCTGAGCATCATTTATGCCTCAAACCACATTCTTAACTAGACCCAAGGAACTGCATGATAAGAGTTCAACTTAGACAAATCCCTTTCCCCAATGGTCATACATATACTAAACCTTAGATCTCATGCAAGGTAATCACGCTAAAGCACATAGCCTCAAAGGAAACCACACGTATCCCCGCAGGAAAATGGTAAAGCCCCAAGATAAACTACAAGCGACTATACAAGTAATCTAAATCGTGTCTAGCACAAAGTCGTTATCTATAGAGTGACAGTACTAACAAGGGATAAGTATACCTTCTCTGGAAGCCAAGAAAATCGATCACTACGGCTATAAATAATTCGTCTATAATATACTAGCCATAGAGCCTATGATCTGTAATAGCCGATAATATTTCGCAGGAGGAAAACTGCCAAGTAACATAGCCCAAAGAAACACAAGTGGGCATACACTATGTGCGACCTATAAATAAGTCTAAGCGATGTCTAGAGTTTGGTCGCTAATGAAGGAAAAGAGACCTAGCAAGGATGTAGTAATCTACGCAAATGACCAGTATGGAGACCTACGACTACAAGTCATTTATTGATAGTAAGATAGCCTTATCACGTTATGGGCTATAAAGGAACATGCCAAGAAGAAGGATGGCCTTAATAAACCTTTCAATTAAAGCCCAAAGGCGTTGGTATAAATCTCTAACAAGACAACAACTAATATCAACAAGACGAAGCTATCAATATCTTACAAGAGCGGCGGGCTCCCGAGATAATATAACAAGGTATACTTCACGCCATTTAATCTGACAACTGTCGTACGCAACTCTAAAAAAAGCACAACAATCCACCAGTCCCTTCAAAACCCTAACACCAATGATATCTAACAATGATAACCCAACTTACTAAAAAAAAAGGTCTGTACGGAGCCACGGTATCCAAAACACCACTTTATGGCTTGAAAATCTATAAAAATAATTCTAAGACGTGGAATTATGAAGGAGGGTCATGGGAGGGCGATTACCTCGATAAATGCTTCAAAATCCCCATCTAACCAAGTTGTTAGAAGGACCCAATACCGTTACTTCATCATAACTATATTAAAATGCAACCTTACAATAGTTTTAACTCAACCCGTTTCTGCCCAAACAGGTTGTGGTAAAGCAGTCATAACTTTCTATTCTGATGTTGTATGGATGAACGGTTTGATGTTCTAGAAACTAGACTCAAAGACCATTAATTTGATATATAATAGGCCCTCTAACTCTTTATAGATTGGGAGATATGCTCGCCCAAAGTTAGCCTATCAACAAGATTACATATATAGTTACTATTTCCCGACTTAACCCGAAAACAATCTTACCGAATACAAGTTCATGATGAGGAATAACGCTACAAGAGTTACACAACAACATACCAAACCAAAAGCTCTACAAATAGCTCTTCCAAAGAATGATTAATTTGAAATCTCTAATATCAAGGAATTATGCCAAGAACATAAAGGAGAGCCTTTACATACCTCACTTCAAAATTTTCTCTCTTACGTCATGTCGTTGATGTTCATCAATGAAAAATCTACTATTACTTATCAATAAATGCAAATGTATACTACCGACTAGTTTCAGTAGTGTTTTCATATTTTGTATTTCAAGAAATGCCCTACAATTGGTTTGAGTTGTAAAGGTTTATAGGTTAGATGCATAACTATTTGGTAGACATATAGTGGCCTTTAAAATTTGGACAACATAGAAATCTCAGCATCCTAACAGGTGCTTAAACGAAAAACTCACAAATCATGAAACTTAATAATATCCAAAAGGACCAAATATTTTCTTTTAAAGAGAATTTAAAGGTGTTGCGACCGGTTCAATTAACAAAGATGCACAATATTAATATAATAATATAATGTGATAAGTTTTGAAGAATTAAAGTGCCACCACATTAATTTCATACATTCTGTGCACTTTACTTCTACCACGTGGAAGTGGTTGACACCTCATTTCTTTATCCCATTACATAAGTACTCGGGTATTACATAATTTCGTAGTAAACTAAATATAACTTTTAAATATACCATAATTAATAAAAAATTATTTCAAATAAAGTCTACCTCATCTAATAATATTCTCAACATAATTAGACTAAATATCCCCGTTAAAATATCACTAGATTATAAAAACTCTTATAAAATAAATACATACATAAATTAGACACTTTTGAACATGCGCAGTATTAATAAAATTCTCAAATTCAGGCTCGTAAGCCTTTGACATGGGATGAAGTACAATCTTAAATACCTGGGGTGTTACAGATACAAATCATTTAAGCGGGGTAAAACCCGTGTAATAAGCATGAAGACTGAATTCTATGAAAATCTATAAAGAAGGGTAAGAACCCTAGTTTCATAAGTCATGAATTTCAAAATAGAAGACTGAGGTTTTGGGTGTAAGGACAAACTTAAACTTTACTGAATATCCACATACCTAAATGAAGAAGAAATCTTGAACTAAAAATGGAGTCTGAAGCTTTGGAGAAGAAAGCCCTGGCCTGGAGCCTGAGAGGGTTCTTTTCTTTTCTCTGAAGTTTAAGCAATGGAATGAAGGGAAAAATACTCTATCTAATTAAATCCCTCAAAAATAAGCCTAACACGACTTAGTTTAGGATTTAAAAGAGTGGAAAAAGACCAAAATACCCCTGACTTAAAATAAAAAGTTGCAGAAGATTTTTGCTGGATGGGTTGTCCGACGGCCTGTCGGACCATCACAGCTTGTGGTGGGGCCCATTGGGTTGGGACTTGCTGGCTGGTCTTCTGGATTATTCCCACGGATAAGGCATATGGCTCGTAGGACCTCCCACAGTGTGTGGCCTTGGCTATGGGGCTGACGGAGGCTGGTTGAGCCACTAGGTATTTCCCATAGCAGGCTCCCACAGTGCATGGTAGCTCTAAAAACTTTGGGCCAGCCCTTCAGGGCTGAGGATCTTAAATGGTTCCCATGGTTGAGCCGATAACCCGTCAGGCCTTCCACGAACCATGGTGGCTGCCTGTGAGACCTGAAATTTGCAGAATTCAACTGGATTTCTATGTTTAAATGCTGGTTCAGATTTTGAGGTATTACAAAATCAGTGGGGGAAGTGGAGGTCCTTGGTATGAAGTGTCATAAACTATCTCCACTCCTCCATAATGCTCGCCCCTGCATTCACCGGCACCCATTCCATCAAGCAAGCCACCTTCAAGGGCCTGGGATAGATCACATCCGAGGTATTGCTAGAAGGACAAACCCTCTTAGACACCAATGGTAGTTACCTTCGAGCGTCCATAGTGAAATGGTGTCTATTAATCTCTGTCAGATGGCCAACTCAAGTAATAAAATCCATGTGCTCATGTAGCACCAATGTCCTCACCAACCATTGCTTATCCTTAGAAGCCCTCCGTGCCAAGTATTTAGTTTTATAGGGATTTGGCAACCCCAAAGCCTCATTGATATCCGCAGCCTAGATCCCAATACTCTTACCTCAAACATATATGATACGTTTAAGAAGCTCTAGTTGACAATGAGAATGTGGACACAGAACTCCTGACCTAATTTTCATTAACCTTCTCAAATATTTGCACTAGCGATAACCACCCGCAGGCTTTCAGCTAGTTGTAGAACTCTGGTTCTTCCTCTTCGATCCCTAATTTCCTTACGTCCCTCCCTGGGCTGAAACCCAAAAATCTTCTCTCCTGAATGAATCCTTGGTTGTTTGATCCAAATATCAATGTCGGCTCTGCTCATTTGCAAACCTCTCGTATGCTAATTTATCTTCTTCGTCCATGTTTTGATCTCTGTGGAAGGAAAAATAATTTTGTTACTCAATATGTTTTAATTACATAGCAAGGATTCATTAAGGAAGCTATGATGTAAAAAGGGATCTATTTGGGAAAAATATCTCAGTTTTGTGCAGCTGACTATTTTGGGCACCTCATTATAACGAGCATTGCCTCATCATGATGGGTTATCACAATGAGATAGGCCTATCATGATGAGTCATCATGATGAGACTGGCTCATCATAAAGGATCGTCATGATGAGACAATCCTTGTCGTGATGAAGTCGTTGTCCCCAGCCAGCCAAGAATCCAATTTTTTTTTTAAAATGTGCTCCCTTCTAATAAAATTTTCTCATAGATTGGGCATAAACCGCTAGTATACAACACCTATTCATTGTTCTATTGGTGTTTTGAACCCCAAAAAGCAATCCCCAAGCATTGAATCCAGTTAAAAAAATCTACCACTCTACTCTATTTTTAAGTCTAAGACTTCATGAACTCCGTAGGAACTACGTAAAGAGCATTGTAAGCATGATAATAATGTAAATATAGTAATCATGCTTCATATATCTACCCTACAAGAGAAAAAAACTACTCCATACCCCAAGTTCCATTTCCATTGGAAATTAATCAACTTAGGCACAAAATCAATGCAATTTAGACGTAATAGGCATGATATAAAGTCATAAAAATAGTGTTTACCTTGAGAAACCTACAACGAGAATGTTGAGTTGAGAGGATTTTCATGTGGGTGTATGGGAAGTTGATTTTGCAAAGTGGGGAAATGAAGTCTTCTCCTCCCTCTAAAAACTATCTCGATGCTCATCGTGATGAACTGCTTCTCATTGTGAGGGCCCATTGCAATGAGCATGCTCACCATAGTGAGATTTTGCTTGCCATAACAGGCCAGTGCAGGTCCGCAATTTATTTTAGTTAAAATTTTGTGTTAAGTCTTTTTTTTTTATCTTTTTGATCTTGGGAGTCTTAATCTTAATTTTCCTTAAAAAATCTTTCCCCAAACTGCAGAAGAGAGATAAAGAGGAAATTCAGTTTATGCATAATGTTCGGTCCGCCCTTATTATTTCATAAGGTCTCAATGAGGAGATGACTTGTGAAAAGTATTCCAGTAAGATGAATGGCTTAGTATAAGTCGGTTGTTAGTGAACTCGTGATCTGTGCCTTCCGAGTCCATTCAGCAATAAACGGTTGGTAAATTGGTATTTAATGTAATGACCCATCCCATAGTTATTAAAAATTTATGGTAAAAATGAATGAGTTAATAATTTTGAGTTAGAACATTTCGTGGAATTGATTTTAATGGTGTCTAAATAAAATGTGGAATTAAAAACTAGTGAAGCACGAGGAGCCGATGTGGATCTTCATAACCAGCCAAGACCCATTACAATGACTCATCATGATGAGAAGGGTCTTGTCATGATGGCTCATCGTGATGAGGAGAGGCTCATCACAATGAGAGTCGCGAGGCAGGACCCCATCTTAAGGTTTCATCCTCTAAATTCTTTTCCAAAAAAGAGGTCTTCTCCTAAACATTCCCCAGCACTATTCTAACCCTAGAAAAGTAAGAAAAGAGAGAAAAACTCTCATAAAGGATCGATTCCTCCACCCTCTTCATGGTGATTCTCCCTCTGAATTCCGAGAAAAGGAACACCAAGTAAGTTGCACACGTCTAGGCAGAAGCTCAGTTTCAAGGTAGGTAATGGTTAATTTGTAGTAAGACTTTGATTACATGAACATAATTTATATGTAAAAACTAACAGAGACAACATTCTTAGGTTTTCAGACGTGGAATCTAGATGGAAATTGTTGGATTATACTACTAGACTTAATTTATGGGTGAATGTGCTTATACTATTTGAATTTGAATCTGAACGTGAATGAGTTAAGGATATATGATTCTCAAGGCTTAGATATTGTATGTGTCGTAATAGTGAGAGCTTAATCTAAATTACAGAGGGTTAACTATTGATAGGAATTCTTGATGGTTGTGTAGTGTCTAGCGACTAATGTGATTTAATGGCGGAATCTGTACTATGATGATGGCTTGATTTGAGATAATTTTGGATGAACTAGTTGTTGTGACCCCCGTAGTGTGGTATAATTTGGTGTTTAATGTAAGTTACCTTAAAAAAAACCATTAACAATAGAGTTTGACCTATAAATAAAAGGAGGTCTTGGTAGGTTACGGTTCAATTAGAATTGAGACTTATTTTAGCACATGTATGTGATTGAATTACTTGTGATTGGTCTTCAGACATGGTTGAAATGTATGTGTTTTCATGTTATGCTTGAATGAATAGCTAGAGTACATAAGTTGATGAATGAGCTAAGGTGAAAAAGTGTAAATAAGACTTAGTGCACTGTGTATATCCTGAGAGATAGGTCTGAGAATCATATGTGCATTGATATTATCATTTATCATGGGATCGGGTACCATGCTAGTATAGGTGATATTTTTATTTATAATGGGATCGGGTACCACATCGGTATGATTTGATATTTATGCCAATGGGAAATAGTTCTGATAGTTATAGGTTGACATAGTCACCTATTTGATATATACGTCGATGGGAAATGGTTCTGGCAGTTATAGGTTGACATAGTTAACTATTTGATATTGGCGTCAATGGGAAATCGTTCATGCGGGTACATGGACCTTGTGTTTCCCCTGTAGGTCATGACTAGTTGGGCAGAAATAAGATCCTTTAGCATGTGTGTACACTTTTTATACTATTTCATTATTTTATGGTCAAGCATGGTGAGGTGGTACTATGGGTTGAGATGAGACTAGAGGTAATAGTTGCATTGGTGAGAGTTAGATGGATATAGATTCCATGAGTTGTGACTACTGGAAGTGAATGCTTTTATATTCTGGTGTTGGTATGCAGTGACTTATGTGAGCTTGATATTACTATTGTTGACTGACTTGGGATGATTATTTGTTGACTGACTTACATGCTAAGTGTTGAGTGCTTGTTCTTGTTAATTGATTTTGATATCTATGGGTTGAGTATGAATGAGGACCTTATTTGTTAAATTGTGGTGTTTTCAGGGAAAACTTGGGAAATGGGCAAAGCGTGGAAATACTTTAACAAACCATTTATGATGAAGTAATTAATTTAGGTGTAGATTTTGAGGAAGAAGAATATATGTAATAGGGAACACCCCGCGGTTGTACGATAATGTGATTAGATGCCAATGGAGGTTAGAACATGAGTATGTAGATTTCTTGGGGCTGTGGTAGGGTAGAACTTGAGTGTTCTTGGTATAAATTGTAGTGGGAATATCCTTGTTGAGTATTAGTGTGACGATTATCTGTTATATATTGATTTATCTGCATGATTATGTGATCTAATCTTATTCGGCCAATGATACCTACTAGTACATGTGGTTGTACTGATACTCCTCTTGCTACACCTTTTTGGTGTAGGTGTGTGACAGGTTCGCTGAAGTTCGTTCTTGAATTGAAGAGTCTCCATCAACAACTTTCGTGTTCTACTCTTCAGACATGAGTTATGTCTTCCATATTTTATTGTCATATCTTCCATTAGCAGCTCTTGTACAGCCGTGATTAGATTTTAGGGTAAAAGTTGTATTTTTAAATAAACAAGAAATTATTTATATTTACGGATTAGTCAAGTCATTATCACCTTTTATTATTATTATTATTATTATTATTATTATTATTATTATTATTATTATTATTATTATTATTTATAACCTGCTTTGGAAGACTTCTGCATGCCTATGGTTGGGTGGTTCAGGGTTCTCCTATCTAGAAAGATTAGAGTAGGCGCTCGCATGATCCTATCGTAATTGGGGTCGTGACAATTTCATTACCTTGGGTACATAGAGAGAAATAATTTATTTAAGGATACACTGTGAATACAGTGGGTTCGGTTTAATTTTCTTCATCTTTGTTCTATTTAAATTTTCTGCAAAATAGTTTTTGCATTCTGTTTTGCAATATAGTATTATGTTTTACAGTATAGTAATATGTTTTGTTGTTTACATACTTGTCACGACCCGATTTCTCGGTCATGATGGCACCTACAACCCCCGGTAGGTGAACCAATCCCTGTAGCCCAGAACAGTTAGTAATGGGCTACTATCTAACAATTAAGAGAACAAAACGAATAAAATAGATAACAGGTTTATAAATATATACATATGCGGAAACTAAACCAACCCCAAGACCTGGTATCATAGTACAGAGCCAAACTACATACATGGAATACAAGTAAACCAAAACTATATATACAAATGTCTCTGAATGGAAATAGAGTACATGCAGCAAAAGATAAACTAAAGCTAAGCTCCGATCGCCAAGAGCTCACCCTCAGCCTGAAGTAGTCTCAACAGATCTCCAAGCACGAATCACAACGGTCTAACGGCGATAGCCCACGCTAGGATCTGCACCCAAAGATGCAGGGGGTAGGGGTGAGCACCAAATGCGAAGCATAAGGTACCCAGTAGGTATCATAGGCCGACTGGGCACATATAAGATAAAAGAGCAGTAATAGACAGAATAGAAGCAAGTAGTAGTCAAAATCAACGAAAGGTACACAGGAACTAGCCCAGAGGGAAAACAACAGAACCACATGTGAGGCTAGTAAGCAGAATATACACATCATAGACACAGGTGAAAGTAAGAAACAACGCACCTGGAATCCTTGCAACAACAGTGTATACAAAATAAGTTTACGGAATGGACGGTATACCGGTAACCTCAAGTGTAAGAGGAAGGGAGAAAGAATAATAATAGGCATGCTCAAGACATGAATCAATACTCAACTAACCATATCAACCTCAAATCCAGAAACTAACACCCTAGCAGTACCAATCTCATACTTATCCATAATAGAGAACCATTCTGTAAATAAATAGCAAAAGTCTACCTACAGTCCCTCGGCCGCCCATACAACCGAGGAACACAAACAAGTGAAAACAAACCCTCCGGCATCCCATACTACCGGAGCGTACAATCAGCAAACAGCAAACAAGGGTGGAACCTCGAACCATGAATGATATGATGCATGAAGATCTCAAGTGCCATAGTATCTCTGTATGTACCTCCTCCGGCGCCGATCCGGCCCAGCAGGTAGGTTCCATGGAAGGACTCTGCCCGTATACCTCTACTCCCCCGTATACCCCTCTTCCGGCACACGCAGCCCGTAGCCCCTGGCCCGGATAGCAAGGTCCATGGAGGTCCTCGACCCCATACCAAAACTCAGAATCAGAACATCGTATCAAGATAGAGTCCCAGTCTCAATATCAAGATATAGAACCAGTCTCGAATATGCATGCCCAGACCCTGTCCAGGACTAAAAATAGTAGGAAAATATCTGAAAAACCCCTCCAAGGGTGCCCGGGCGTCGCCGGGTCTAAACAGTAAAAAGTCATCTCATGTGCTCGGTCCAACCGAAGCTAAAAAATCATCTCAAGTAGTAAGGAAACTCATCTAGCACTCCGGCTCTGCCGAGTCTAGTGATAATAGTAAAACTGATGATTTTAAACCACAAGTGAAATCAACCATTTCCAAATCATTTCCATCAAAAACGGCCCCCCGGGCCATGCAAGGTTTAGAAAACAGTGTCAGTAGGCCCAAAGCCAAAACCACTGTAAAAACATCGATAAAACCTCTTTATATGCATGGAAATGATATGCTCACACACAACAATAGCTGCTCAACAGCTTACAATCAACCTACCGACCCTGCACAGGCCCACAGCTACTCAGCAAGCATAACCAGCCTAGAAGGATAATTCTATGCCCGGGACTCGCGGACATTCCCAAAATCCCGCCTTCTATGTTCCAGAGTCAACAAGGCCTCGCAGGACCACAAGGGTAAATAAAATACATCCGCAAATACTACAAACAACGGAGGAATAAAAATAGCGGACATGAATAAAGCGGTCAAGGTCTGTGGTACCAACCTAATAAACCAACCCAAGGATGCCCATTAATACAATTTTATTCTATATATGCGGAGTCTGGGAAATTAAACCGTAACCTACCTGTCGTCCGACGACAAGCTGCTGGAACACGATGTCCAAGCTCGAACCACTCCGAGAAAATCCAAAATTAAATCGGAATCGGAATCGAATTTGGGAAGGAATAACTTGACAAGATAATTGATTTACTTTATCAAATATATTTTTTCCACCACAAAACCTCACACGTGAAAGAGTATTTGATAATGTGCAAAGTTGTATGAAATAAGTAATATATATATATGCATAACTTTCAGCAAAGTTACTTAAATATATGTAAGTGGATATGCTGCCACCCTTCCATCCACTATTGTTGCCTTCACCTTCCACTTACACGTGGGGGTGGAGGTGGCAACCACTTTCCCTCCGTTAGATATATATTCGGGTATTGCATAAATTCGTGGTAAAATAATTATAGTATTTTAAATATACCATAATTATTAGAAAATCATTTCCAATAAAACCTACTATATTATAATAATAAATTTTAACATAATTAAATTTACTATCTCCGTTAAAATATTACGGAGTATAAAAACTTTATAAAATAAATACGTAAACACTTATATCGTACAAAACATATTTTTCATAAGCCTTTTAAAATATTTTGAAAAGGTAATAATAATATACTTTTTACCAAATTTACTTTTTAAATAATATTTCAAATATACGCACGATACTAATAAAATTCTTAAGTTTAGGCTCGTAATTCGCCTACGCACGATTTTGATATTCAAGAATTATCTCGGGATCCTCCCTTATATTTTATCACTGTTTCGGAACTGAAATGGCATTTTAAAACGTAAAATTGAAGCTTAAATCGGGTTAAACCCGACCCGATTCGCGACCCGGTTCGTAACCCGTTTTCTGCCAGACAGTCCGCGGTAAAACAGTCATAACTCTCTGCTCCGAGATTATTTGGACGTGAGGTTTTGTGCGTTGGAAACTAGACTCGTAGACCTTCGATTTGTTATTTCGGGGGACTTCTAACTCTTTATATATTGGGAGAAAAGCCCCGACACATTTGACCCAAAGTTCAGAAAATTGTTAAAGGTCTTACGATATCTTTTGTCGATTTGCTTGACTTCAAAACTTATACGTGGAAATGACCGGAAGGGTCATTACATCATCCACTACTAAAAAGGGCTTTCGTCCTCGAAAGTCAAGGTTAAGAGGGTACCTGAAGGCTAAAATAGCTGCGGATACTGAACCCGCATATCTCTCTCGGTCTCCCAGGTAGCCTCTTCGACTGGACGGTGCCTCCACTGAACCTTAACAACCGGGATCTCTCGAGACCTCAATCTCCTGACATCTCTGGCCAAAATAGCTGCCGGCTCCTCAACAAAGGCTAACCCCTCATCCAACTGAACTGAATCCCACTGCAACACATGAGACTCATCTGGGACATACCGACGCAACATCGAAACATGAAATACAGGATGTATAGCTGAAAACATCGGAGGTAAGGCTAACTGATAGGCAACGCTACCAACCCTCTGCAAAATCTCAAACGGCCCAATGTACCTGGGGCTAAGCTTGCCCCGCCTACCAAATCTCATCACGCCCTTCATGGGCGATACACGGAGAAACACCAAGTCACCGACACTAAACTCCAGGGCACGGAGCCTACGATCAGCATAACTCTTCTGCCTGCTCTGAGCTGCCCGAAGTCTGTCCTGAATCACTCGAACTCGGTCTAAGGAATCTCGAAGTATATCTGTGCTCTGTGGCCCAGCACTAGAACCATCAAACCAACCTACTGATGATCTGCAACGCCTGCCATACAAAGCCTCAAAAGGTGCCATGCCGATACTCGAATGGAAGCTGTTATTATAAGCAAACTCTGCCAAAGGGACAAACTGATCCCAAGAACCTCCAAAATCAAGAACACAGGCTCGAAGCATGT
>QJPP01005991.1:0-33713 GCA_003996215.1 Jaltomata sinuosa | reverse complement strand
TGTTCTCTTCGTCTTGTTCTCTTATTTGTTAGATAGTAGCCCATTACTAACTGTTCTGGGCTACGGGGATTGGTTCACCTACCGGGGGTTGTAGGTGCCATCATGACCGAGAAATTGGGTCGTGACAGACAGTCACTAGATGATGGGTGTTGAAGAAAAACATGGTACAACTATTACACTCAAAAGGGCAATTTATAGGTTTACCACACGAGGACCGTCAGGTGCATCTCCAAAATTTCTTGGAGATTGTTGACACTTAGATAACATATGGAGTCTCATCAGACTATGTGAGGCTCAAATTGTTCCTATTTTTGATACTAGGGGAAGCTAAGAGGTGGCTAAAGTCTAAGTCTCCGAATTCTATTATTTATGGGCTAACTTTGCTCATAAATTTATTGCAAGGTTCTTTTCATGTGGGAGATGACCAAATTAAGAAGTGAGATTTTGGGGTTCAAACCAAAAGAATGATAAGGATTACCCCAAGCTTGGGAACATTTTCAAATATTATTGCTAAGTTATCCTTATCACCACCAGATGCAAAAAGTTTTAGCACATATTTTTATTAAGAGTTCATATATTTACTCTAAATTATTTCTTGATTCAGCTGCAGGTGGACAAACACGGACAAAACTTATGTTGAGTTAGTGCTTTTGTTGATCAGTATGTGAATTACAAGAATCCAGAGTGGACCAATGAGTCTAATAAAGGTGTTGTAAAAAAGACTGCGGGGATTTTGGAGGTTGATGGGATCACTAGTCTGCAGGCACCGATAGCTACTATGAACAATAATTTTAATAAGATGAGAAATTTGTTTACAAGGAAAGTACGATCTCAAGCTCAAGTTCAACAAGTTCAGCCAGTATCGTTGTTCTGTGAGGTCTATGGAAGTGCTCATATGACTAATATGTGCAGATATAATCCACAATCCATACATTTTGTGGGCTATGTAGGTAGAGGCATAATAAATTAGAACTTCGAGAAAACTTACAACCCTAATTGGAGAAACCACCTTAACTTCTTATGGGATAGATATCAAAACTAGAGCCAGTACAAGTTACAAGGTGAGCAGTACGGATATCAGCAGAATCAGAACAATACAACACAAGGCCATCTTGATAAGATAAAGAAGTGCTAAACAAATTGATAGAAGGTTAACAAAAATTGGAAGCTAGTCTCAAAAACAATGACTTGGTGATCCTAATCTTGAGAGACAGATGGGTCAACTTGCTGAAATGTAGAATTTGAGGCTTCTTGGAGGTCTATCGGGTGATACACATAATTCTAGAAAAAATAGCAGGAACAACAATTGAAAGGAAAAAAGAATAAAGTGTTGAGATAAAGAGTTGCAAGGAGGTCTTAATCAATATTTGGAAATCGACCTCCTCCATTCCCACAAAAAAAGCATCAAAGAAAAGGAGGATGCATCTTGTGTAAAGTTCTATGATCTATGATAATGCTCAAAAGCACTCTCCAATAGGAGGTGGTAGCGATCATCAGAGCAAAACAACAAATATCCCAACCAATGGTTGGGGACGAATCCACGGAGAGTGGAGTAGTGATTCGCTTAAAGATCGTCGAGTAATACTCACCAAGAGAGTAAAAGCTCAAATAACTTGAAAGTAAAGATTGAGGGGAAAATAAGGAATGCGAATTAGAAATATCGCAAGTTCAATCAATGAATAATGCAAACACGAGATTTGTATTCAAATGAGAAGGAGACTAGGGGTTTGTTTCCAATGGGATCCAAATAGGGGTTAGGATACTTGCTTAATTATGCAAATTCTCGACAAAAGATACGGGAGCATTGGTTTTAGTCATGTTTGGTAATCTCTCAATCTTCCAAACATATATCTTATGGTCTTTACTCAAGCACCATGGTTTCAACACAAACCAACCAATTCAATCTTGGGGAAGTCATACTGTTTCTAGCTTAGACTCTTAGATGAGAGTTTTCATCGATTAAGATATTTCTCGCCTCAATCTCAGGTGGAAACCTCAAATTCCCCCTATTGAATTCCTTCCGAATAATGAACCCCTCTTTCAAGAAAGAACACAATTAAGTAAATTCAACCAATGTTTGCAACCATCAATTTTATCATTAAAACTTGAGGAATTTAATAGACCCATATCACTTCATCAATTATATGCATGATTAAACAAGACCCATACCCAAATTCAAATACCCAACATACGAACACCCCTAGACAAGGAAATTGTCTACTCATGCTTAGAAAATAAGAAGGTCTACCAATTGGGTAATTCATATTTCCATTCATAGTCAAGCCAAAATCCAAATCCAAGCTCAATTTAGTACCAAAAAGGTGAATTATGTGTGTAGAAGATGAAGAGATACAAGTACACTCCCTATCTTCCTTGGGAAAAACTCTATGCTAAAACCTATCAGTACACTACCCAAATTGGGTTTTAGAAGCTTCCCAAAATGTCACTTGGCATTTGGATAAAATTGCCCTTCGAGCGTGGTGCAATGTGATGTATGACACGACGTGTGGTCGCACCATAGGTTGTGCGCGTCGCACATCTCTTTTTCATCCAACCAATGATGCTAGTGATTTAAGGGTGATGTGCGAGGGGAGGTGCAGACCATATGCCACATTGTGCAGCTCGCATGTTGGTCGCACCTCTCGGCAGATTCTTTCTTGTTTTCGATCACCTTTACACTTCAACTCTTTTTAAGCTCTTTGGGTCAAATTCCTTTGTTTTCTACTGTTTACCAAGATTTCCTGCATTTTCATCAATAAAGGCAATAAGTACATCTAAATCTCATCAAAACATGGCAATAATTCATGAATAAAGGCTCAATAAAAAACCCCAAACTTGAACTATTGCTTGTCCTCAAGCAAGATACTCACAAAGTAAGAAATGAATTATACTCTAAAACACATAGGGTGCACACATGATTAATCTAAACTCTACAACTAACAAAATAACAAACAAAAAGACTCAACTGCAATGCTCATCTGAGTTTAGACCACCACATTCTCAACATAATTGCTCATTTCAAAACGTTTGTCAAAAGGACTTCACTTCTCATTCAAAACAAGGGAATTTGTCATTCAAAACAAGATATTCAAGCTCTCAAGTCATTGGCATGGACCTTCAAGGTTTGCCTTGAGATTTTTCACACAACTTGTCTCATTCATTCCTCTCAATTGAAATAGAGACTTCATTATTCCTTTCAAGTGTGTGATGCCACTAACCACAAGAGAGAATCCCACTCACCATTATACAATATAAAATCAAAAAGGATTGTGAGAGAACCAAAAAGACTCTCACTCTCTTAAGGAAATTCGAGTGCACATGCATTGAACCATAGGCTTTCCATTTATGTAATTTGCCACTAATGTAGAGTTACCAAGCTTGGAATCACTAAGGACTTGCGAGTTACGATGTTGGCTAGGTTAAGGTGAGGATTTCATTTGCTCAAGTGACTAAACCTCCCTAACGCCCTTTGTGATCATTCAAAACACCGCTCACATTTTAGAATAATTACTTCACCTTATTTCCCCCTCTCACAATCCCAAGGTTCCCCTTTAATCTTGATCATTTGGCATCCTATTATCACCTCTACTTTGTAGAACCAATTCCTTCTTTGTTTCCATTTTGTTCATTTTATTGGACTGTTTTGAAGCAATTCTCAATTTAGGCATATGGTGCAACCTTACATTGAAGCACAACTACTTTTCTTCTCCACTTTAGTACATACACCCCCTAACTTAGGCTTTTGCCTATGTTATCATTTCAATTCCCCCCAAACTTAGACTTTTAGCCTATGTTTCACTTTTAAGCCATTAGGGAGGATGGGTGCAAAAATTTAGGTTCCAAAAAGGTTCAAGGTGTCAAACAAGGTATCAAGGAAAAGTCACACACTCAAAGGGGATTACTTGGATCAATGTAAAGGAAAGTCAATTTGGGTAAAGCGGCTATTCAAAAAGGGCCTAAGGTTGTCTTCCAAGCTCAATTTCCTCTAGGATTTTGCCTTGAATCAAATTCGAGGCAAGTTCTAGACAACGCATGCACACAAGAACTAAGTACAATCTTACCACACAAGGCATCATGACACAAGAATTTTCACAACGAGTCTCAAAATCAATTGGGACAAATTACTTTTAACAATCTATTCTGAGTTCTTTACACACTCATTTGTGAATCGATCAAGCCAAACAGGGAGTGTGCAAGTCATGACAAGAGAATGCTTTACTCAAAATTATTTTTCCTCTTTCCCTCAACTTTCAAAAACTTCTTGCCAAGAATTTTTTTTTGATAGGCCCATTTCGAGACAAGAAAAGCATGGACTCAAATTAACACTAAAACATGGCATTTTCCTTAAAAAAGTCACTTCTCAATCTATCATAGGAAAACATCAAGATAGTTCGACACAAAAACAAACAAAAAGAAATAAAGAAAATAAAAGAAATAATTTACTGCTTGCAAAAGAACCGTGGTGTGAAGAAAACTCTTGAAATTTATTCGCTAATCTACTATTAACAAGGCGACTGGAATTTAAACACATTCCAGCACCCCCAAACATAAATGAAACATTCTACCTAATAAAATAGAAGTTTTAGGTAAAGATTAATCCCTAGTGTGGCATGCAAAATGCATCAGGAGTGGGGCAAACTGCCTTAGCCTTCGCACGTGCGGTTGAAAAATGAGAGAGTTGCTAGTGATCTACCTACCATCGGGTGAATTAGGGTGATATATGCATATGAAGGCGTGAAAACTTCCTTAGCCAGTACATATTAAGCGAAAATCTCGATGGGCTACCAGTGTTCTAGTTGGAGGTGCAAACCGGCATGTGACGCGCATTGTGAAAGGTACAGTCCACACGCCAGGTCACATGTTGGTCCCAAAAACCCATTGAGACTGCCAAGTTTTTGCCTACTACCATGCAAAGTGGGGTATGATGCACACAATATGGTATGTGGTCATATGTCTCAGTGCAAGTGGCCTTAGAAGTGGGAGTTTAGGTATTTTTGCAATGGGTAAAATGGTGTGCGAAGCACACTTCTTCAGATGTGTTTTGCATGTTCCTTGCATAAAAGCGGCTAGATTGCCCGATAATGGACTCCCTTAGCTTGTTTCCTACCCACAAACTTCAACAAAAACAACACAAAAAAATAACACCAAAAGAAAAATACTTAAAATAAAAGTGGATGCTTGGGTTACCTCCCAAAAAGTGCTTGGTTTAACATCACGGCTCGACGATGGTACTTCTTATTCATGGTTTGTCAAGGTAGTTCACTTCTAGGAGTGTGACATCTTTCGGAAGTCCTAAATACGTCTTTACTCGTTGCCCATTGACTTTAAATGTTGAGCCATTTTCAGCTTCCAACTCAATTGCTCTATTTGCAAAGACTTGAAATACCATAAAGGGGCCAGACCATTTTGACTTAAGTTAACCCGAGAAAAGTCAGAGTCTAGAGTTTAACAAGAGCACCCAATTTTTGAGGGGAGAATTCTCGCTTTAGGATTTGCTGATCATGGTAATGTTTCATTCGGTCTTTCTAGAGAGAGGCATTCGCATAATCTCACATTCAGAACTAGTTTATCTCATTGAGGTCTTCAACTCTAGCATAAGCGGCTTTTTTCCAGTCCAAGTTCACCTTTTTCAAAGCCCACATGGCTTTATACTCTAGATTCACTGGAAGATGGAAAGCTTTTCCGAAGACCATTTGGTATGGAGACATACCAATCAGAGTTTTGTATGCTGTCTTATAGGCCCACAATGCATCATCCAATTTTCAGGCCTAATCCATTCTATTGGCATTTACCGTTTTTGTAAGAATGGACTTGATCTCCCTATTGGACACTTCAACCTGTCCACTAGTTTGTGGGTGGTAGGGGATGGCGACTTTATGCTTGACTTCCTATTTCTCAAGTAGAGCACTAAACAACTAATTACAAAAGTGGGATCCTACATCACTAATGATGGCACAGGGGGTGACAAACCAAGAGAATATGTGCTTTTTGAGAAAGGTCGTGATGCTCTTCCCCTTATTATTTGGAAAAGCCACCACTTCTACCCATTTGGATACATTGTCTAGAGCCACGAGGATGAAAGTATTCCCACAAGAGCTTACAAATGGCCCCATGAAGTTGATGCCCCACACATCAAATAGTTCAACCTATAGGATCGGTGTCAATGGAAGTTCATGACGTCGAGACACACCCCATTCACATTGATATTGGTCACATTGTTTCACTAGATCATGTGCATCTTGGAACATTGTTGGCCAATAGAATCCACTTTGCAACACCTTTTTGCATAACACCATGGTGACCACCGACGGGTGAAGAATGGCAAGCTTCTAAAATGGGCATCATCTTAATTTCAGAAATACACCTTCAGATCATACTATCAGCAAAAATCTGAAAGAGGTAGGGTTCATCCCAATAGAAATTCCGAGCATCATGAAGGAATTTCTTTTTTTGATGGAAAGTTAAGCCTTCCAGCACTAGATCACTTGCTAGGAAGTTAGCAAAATCAGAAAACCAAAGTATCAGATCGTGCGAGGTAGCCAAAATGTGTTCATCGGGGAACGCATCATTAATCTCAAGTTCCCCCACAAGCCTCCAATCTTCTTCTAATCTCGACAAATGATCAGCTACTTGATTTTCACATCCTCTTCGATCTTTTACTTTAAAATCAAATTCTTGGAGCAACAAGACCCATCGAATAAGTCATGGCTTGGCATCTTTCTTGGTCATCAAGTACCTAATCACTGAATGATCCGTATGCACAATGACTTTGGTACCCAAAAGATATGCTCAAAACTTTTCAAAGGAAAATACCATAGCCAGCAACTCTTGTTCCATTACAATGTAATTTATTTGAGCGGCATTCAATGTTTTGCTGGCATAGTAGATCGGGTGAAAGATCTTCTCTTTTCATTGACCAAGCAATGCACCCAAAGCTACACCACTGGCGTCGTACACAAGCTCAAACAGTTTTGACCAATCTGGTGCGATAATGATGAGGGTTGATGTTAACTTCTCTTTCAATTTGAGAAAGGCTGTCATGCAACTATTATCAAAGTTGAACTTGGCCTCTTTTTAAAGCAGTTTGCATAAGGGTTAGGCCACCTTTGAAATATTCTTGAGGAATCACCTATAGAACCCGGAATGACCCAAGAAACTTTGTACATCTTTTACAGTCTTTGGAGAAGGTAGCTTGGAGATGTCCTCATTCTTTTCTTTGTCAAATTCAATGCCTTTCTCAGATATCTTGTGTCCCAACACTATGCCTTCCTTTACCATAAAATGAAACTTCTCCCACTTTAGAACCAAGTTCGTTTCCTCACACCTTTTGAGTACTTCCTCTAAATGGGATACGTAATCATCAAACTCATCCCCAACAACAGAGAAGTCATCCATAAATATCTCCATGGTATTTTCTACCATGTCTAAAAAGATGGACATCATGCACCTTTGGAATGTGGTTGGAGCATTGCACAATCCAAATGGCATTCTTTTAAAAGCAAATGTCCCACAGGGACAGGTGAAGGTTGTTTTCTCTTGGTCTTCTGAGGCAATAGAGATTTTGTTGTAGCCTGAGTAACCATCAAGGAAACAGTAAGAACCATGGCTTGCCAATCTATCGAGCATCTGATCCATGAATAGAAGAGGGAAATGATCTTTTTTGGTCCATGAATTGAACTTCATGTAATACATGCACACTCTTCATCCGGTCACCGGTCTAAAAGCTATTATGTCATATTTTTCTTTAGGTATGACTATGATCCCACCTTTCTTAGGCACACTTTGAACTGGGCTGACCCATGTACTATCAGATATTGGGAAGACAACCCTCGTGTCTAACCACTTGATGATTTCTTTCCTAACCACATCTTGCATAGGCAGATTAAACTTTCTTTGATGCTCAATCGAGGGTGTGCATTCTTATTGAAGATTGATCTTGTGCGTTCATATTTCTGGGGGTATGCCAATTATGTCGGTAATGGTCCAACCAAGGGTTATTCTTTTTCAAGACTTTAAGTAATGCTTGCACTTGTTTTTCATTCAATTTGTTGGAGATGATTACCAGCAATGTCTCATTGGCTCCCAAATAGACGTACTTCAAATGTGATGGCAAAGGCTTGAGCTCTAACACTGGGGGTTCAACAATGAAAGGTTGGGAAGGAGGAGTTTGATGATTCTTCAAATCAAGATCAAGTTTCTTCGGATGATAGGAATAAGATCCCATTGCCACCAAAGCACAACATATCTCATCATACTCTTTTATGCCTTCACAATCATAGTTCAATAAAACGGCTTCCAATGCTTCATCCACGAACCCTTACTTCACATGCAATTGAACACTCTCCTCAATTTGGTTAATTGCAAATGCCATCAGAAAGTCATTCGATTGTTTTATGGATCTACACACATCGAAGGTTGTCTCTTTCTCATTCACGGAGAATTTAAATTATCCCAATTTCATTTCATTTAATATGCGCCCCATTTTAAAACTTGGCTGCCCCAAAAAATTGGTATTTCAAAGGCCCCAGTACAATCAAGTACAACAAAGTCTATAGGGTATACAAGCTGACCCACTTCTACCAAAATGTCATATCCAATTCCCACGGGACATTTCATCGATCGGTCCGCCATGAGTAATATCATTTCTCTAACGGTGTACTGGACAAGTTCTAACCATTTAAAATCAGTGAGTGACATCAAGTTCACACTCACATTTTCATCGCACACCAATCTTGTTGATCTATGCACCCCATTCGTATCACAAATGGTGAAAATACCCGGAGTTCCCTCGTTATTAGTGAATTTTCCTGATAATATCGCTATGCTTTGAGAGGACATGTGAACAACCTCACACTTTATGAAGTTCTTCGTAGTGCACAATACTTTTACAAACTTGGCATAGTCAGGCATTTTGTGGATAGCATTACTTGACGGAACATTGATGGTGATTTTCTTCAATATCTAATCGAACTCTCTCGATTGCTTTTTTCCCTTTCTTGCGTCAATCGTTGAGGGAATGGGGGTGGACACGTAGGAACGGGTTTTCAAACCTTGGGCACCTTGTTTCGATAATCTAGATTTTTTGACAAACCAATTCCTATAGTCCTCTTGTTTCTAGGCTTACTCGTACTTGGATTTGCATTTTCTATGGGGCCGGATTGGTCTCTTTTATCATCAACTCCCTCATCTCTTTTCATTTTATTAGATTCAAATTGAGAGGTGAGCCATTGCATTCTATCTTCAAGACATTTGATAGCAATCTAATATGAGTGCACCATTTGGGAAAGGCTCCTAAGTTCACATTTCAACTCTTTGACACCCTCAGCAGTGGACTCCACCTTCTCTAGAACACTCATAAGCATACTTTCCATTCATGAATGATCGTTCTCTATGTTCCAACTTTGGTTCCCATGTTCTTGTCTCGCTGAAGTAAATCTTGCTTTTTGGAGACTTGCATAGGAACCCGACTCATAGTTCTTAACCAATGCCACTTTGCCATTTTCACAAGGGTCATGTGCATCTTCACAAGTTTTATAGCCCCAACAACACCAAATGTGTTAACACTCTCGAACGCTTGATTTTCCACATACATGGTCATGAATTCAAGGAGAGTTTTGGAAATTGACAACTCTCTATCTCATCATGCACCACTTTTCTTTCATTCATCAAATGTTTTAGCAAAGGTAACACCCATTGCTCCCTCAGCTCCCCAAGTGTACAAAACACAATCCATTTTAATCCTCTTTTCAAGTGCAAATAGGGGAAATAGCGGGTACTAGTAGCCCCTGTCCAAGCAATTTCAACAACAGCAAAAAGGTAAAAAATGAACTCAAACGACAATCAATTGGCGATTCAAAAACCACTCCCTGGCAACGGCCCCATTTCTTATAACTCTCAAAAGCACTCTCCAATAGGAGGTGGTACGATCATCAGAGAAAAATATTAAATATCCCAATAAATGATCAGGGTCGAATCCACATGGAGTGGAGTAGTGATTTTCTAAAAGACCTTCGAGTAATACTCACCAAGAGAGTAAATGCTCAAACAACTTGAAAGTAAAGATTGAGGGGAAAACAAGGAATAGGACTTAGCAATATCACAAGTTTAATCAACAAATAATATAAACACGAGATTTATATTCAAATGAGAAGGAGAATAGGGGTAAATTTCCGATAGGATTCAAATGGGGGTTAGGATACTTGCGTAATTATGTAAATTCTCGACAAATGATACGGGTAGCATTGGTTTTAGTCCTGTTTGGTAATGTCTCAATCTTCCAAACATATATCCTATGGTCTATACTCAAGCACCATAGTTTCAACACAAACCAACCAATTCAAGCTATGAGAAGTCATACTATTTCTAGCTTAGAATCTTAGGTGAGAGTTTCTGTTGATTAAGCTTTCTAGCCTCAATATCAGGTGGAAACCTCAAATTCCCATTATTGAATTCCTTCCAAATTATGAACCCCTCTTTCAAGCAAGAACAAAATTAAGTAAATTCAACTCATGTTTGCAACCATCAATTTTATCATTAAAACTTGAGGGATTCAATAGACCCATATCAATTCGTCAATTATATGCGCAATTAAACAAGACCTATACCTAAATTCAAATACCCATCATACACACACCCCTAGACAAGGAAATTAGCTAATCATGCTTCGGAAATAAGAAGGTATACCAATTGGGCAATTCATATTTCCATTCGTAGTCAAGCCAAAATCCAAATCCAAGCTCAATTTAGTACAAAAATGGTGAATTATGTGTGTAGAAGATGAAAAGGTACAAATACACTCTCTATCTTCCTTGGGAAAAACTTTATGCTGAAAACTATCTAGTACACTACCCAAATTAGGTTTTAGAAGCTTTCCAAAATGTCACTTGGCATTTGGACAAAATTTCCCTTTGGGCGTGGTGCGACACAATATGTGATTGCACCACAGGTTGTGCACGTCGCATATCTCTTTTTCAGTCAACCAGTCATGCCAGTGATTTGAGGGTGATGTGCAAGGGGATGTGCGGACCGCATGCCGCATTGTGCGGCTCGCATGTTGGTCACACCTCTCGGTAGATTCTTTCTTGTTTTCTATCACCTTCATACTTTAACTCTTTTTTAAGCTCTTTGGGTACAATTCCTTTGTTTTCTACTTTTGACCAAGAGTACCTGCATTTTCATCAATAAAGGCAATAAGTACCTCTAAATCTCATCAAAACATGGAAATAATTCATGAATAATGGCTCAATAATGGTAGATTACCAACTTAACAATCCACTAAAGTAGGTGACAATTAACATTCCTTTTGTTGATATGTTGCAAGGGCATTCCCCAAATATACAAAGTACGTGAGAGATTTAATAAACAACAAAAAGAGGTTGACGGAGAATGTTATGGTAGTGCTCACTGAATAAAGTTTATCGCAGATTCAAAACATCCTACCAACAAAAAGAAAGAACCCAGAAGCTTCAACAATGAAATTATTTTCGGGAAGCATATGAAGGTCATAGAACTCATTGACATAGGAGATAGCATCAATTTGATACCCTTTTCACTATTCAGAAAGATAAGGTTGAACAGTCCCTGACTATCACTACACAATCCTACACCCTTGACGTAATTGATGATGCTCATGCGTACTCTCCTATTAGGAGGTATCAGCGATTATTAGAGCTAAACACATTTATAGTTCACAACGGATGTCGGGGTCGATCCCACAGAGAATTTAGAGCTTAGCCTAGGTGATTATAAAACAGAGTTCACAATAAGAATGAGTAATATAAAAAAAGGGAATTGGGAATCCGCCACAATTTTTCAATTCAACAAACAAAACAATAAAGTAAAATGAGGTGTAGACAATAGAGAGGACGACTAGGGATGTGTGTCAAATAGGACTCTAACATTGGATAGGGTGATTGCTTATTCACACAAATTCATGCTAATCAACATGGGTAACCTTTGTTATAGGTATGGTTATTCATCTCTCGATCAACAACCATATATTCAACAGTCTTAAGTCAAACACAATTGATTAAACAATAAACAACCAAGCTAATGCTTAGGGAGGTCATACTATTTCTAGCTTAGACCCTTAAATGGGTGATTCCGTTGATTTGAGCTACTTCTAGCCTCAATCTAAATGGAAGCCCAAGTTCATACTAGCAATTTCACATCCGAAGCTATGATCTCCTCTTTTTAGCAAAACCATAACCAAGTAAGGAAAATCAATGTTTGCAACCACCAATTTCAGAGTTAAAATATGGTGAAATCACTAGACCCGTGTCAAATAAGAAATTATAAACAAGAATTAGCAACGCTCACACCCATTTATCAAGTACCCATCATCAACACATCCCTAGATAAGAGGTTTAGATAGTCATGCTTAAGGAAAGAGATATACCAAATGGGTAATTCAATCTCCCTTTTAAGCTAAATTTCTCAATATGCAAGCTCAATTTGTACACAAATGGTGGTTCTAAGAATTGGGAAGGAATTAGGAGAAACCCTTTTCTGTTCTTAGAAGGGAAAGCTTGTTCACAAAGCTAAGAATTGTTCAAAACAATGAGAACTATCTAAACTATTTACAATTGTGCCTAAAATTGGTTTATAAATATTCCCAAAACATCACATAAATTTGCACAAAATTGCCCTGCAGGTAGTGTGTGGTGCGACGTGTAGTTTGCATGTTAGCATGTGCGCGTTGCACACCCTCCTCAGTGATCCAGTGACTCAGGCCAATAGGGAAGTTTCATGCGAAGTAGGGTGAGGTTCGCACAAGGTGTTATGCGCGTCGCACAGTGATCCCACCCCTTAGTAGATCCTTCAGCAATTTTCAAGCTCCATGCGGTGGAAGGTGCATTTTGCACCAAGGCAAGTGCATATCGCACGTGCGCCACATCTCTCAGCAGAATCTTTATCTCATTTGCTCACTTCACACTTCACTCCTTTTTTGCTCTTTTTGGGTTCATTTCCTTTTTTGTATCTTTGATCACAAGTACCTTCATTGAGATCAATAAAGGCCATAAGAACCTCTAAATCTCATCAAAACATAGAAATAATTCATTAGTAAAGGCTCAATAAGTTGGTAGATTACCGACTTATCAAACCCCCAAACTTGAACTATTGCTTGTCCTCAAGAAAGATACTCACAAGGTAAGGAATGAATTATGCTCTAGACTCAATCAAGGCACCATAGACTACTCTATTCTAAAAAAACTAAGAAAAATAACAAACAAAAAGACTCAACTATTGTTCTCATCTCAATTTGAACCACCACATTATCAAGGCAATTTTTATTTCCAAAACCTTTTCAAGGAGGACTTCATTTCTCATTAAAAATTAAGCAATTTTTTTCCATTTAAAACAAGATACAAAGCTTCTCAAGTCATTGGCATGGACCATCAAGGTTTTCCTCGAGATTCGCCACACAACTTGTCTCATTCATTCCTTTCAATTGAAATAGAGACTTCATATTTCAATTCAAGTGCATGATGCCACTCACCACAAGAGAGAATACCACTCACAATCACGCAATTCACACAATAAACGGATTATAAGAGAACCAAGAAGACTCTCACTCTCTCAAGGAAGTTCAAGTGCATGCATGTTGAACCATAGGCTTTCCCTTTATGTAAATCTCCACAAAAGTAGAGTGACCAAACTGGGAATCACCAAGGACTTGGGGGTTACGATGTTGGCTAGGGCTAAGGTGAGGATTGCATTTGGCTCAAGTGACTACACCTCCCTAATGCTTTTTCTCATCATTTCAAATATCACTCACATTTTTTTAAAAAAAATTGACTTCACCTTATTTCTCCCTCACACATCCCAAGATTTTCCCTTTTTAGTTTTGTTTATTCAACCACCTTGTACACCTTCATTTGGTAGCACCCAATCTTTCCTTTTTATTTTGCTCATTGGATTTTCTTTTGGAGCAATTTTTCAATTTAACACACGGTGCTACCTTGCACTTTGAAGTGCATTTCTTTTCTTCTCCACATTAATCACACACACACCCAAACTTTGGCATTTCCCTATGTTGTGTTTTCATTTCCCCCTCCCCCAAACATAGGATTTTATACTACATTCTATTTTCAAGCCTTTAGAGTGGATGGGTGCCAAGATAAAGGTTCCAAAAAGGTTATGGTGTCAGATAAGGTGCAAAAGAATGGTCACAAGCTCAAAGGGGTTCACTAGAATTGATGTCAAGGGAAGGCATTTGGGTGAAGTGACTATAAAAAAAGGGCCTAAGGTCATTTACCAAGATCGGTCACACCTAAAATTTTGCCTTGAATCACATTCAGGGAAAGTTCTAGACAACATGCATGCACAAGAATCAAAGTATAGCCTCACCACACACGGCATCACTTCACAAGACTTTCAACATTAGTCTTAAAATCAATTGGGACAAATGACTTTTGTCAAGCTATTCTAAGTTCATTACACACTCGTTTATGAATTGATCAAGCCAAAATGAGATTGTGCAAGTCATGATAAGAGAATGCTTTCCTCAAAAATCTATTTTCCCTTTTTTCCTTTTCTTTCCAAAAATATCTTGCCAAGAAGAATTTTTCAGTGGGTCCATTTCGATACAAGCACACTACGGACTTAAATTAAAACTAAAACTTGGCATTTTCCCTTAAGAAAGTCGCCTCTCAATCTATCATGGGAAAATGCCAACCCAGTTTGACATAAAAACAAAAGAAAAAGAAAAAAATGAAGAAAATATTTTACTCCTTGGGAAAGAACCGTGGTATTAAGAAAACCCTCAGAGTTTATTGCTAAACTACTATTAACAAGGCGATCCATAAATTCACGCGCTCATGAATAATTTGAAAAATAAGCCTCGGCATAGGCCCTTAGCACATTTGCAAAGCACGGGTAGTGAGACAATGGGATGTGTAAAACTAACCCGGCAACACAATCAAGAATTAAAAATAAATCCCGGTGAGGGTGTAATTAAGCTCAAAAACATAAACATAAAGGCCCAGCAAGGGCAGAGTCAACAATCAACCATACCATAAATAATTACAGGGCCCCCAAACTGTAAATTATGCATAGCCCTCGATGCACAAAAAGTTACACAAATAAGAATGAGTGCAAAACCTCCCTGATGATACTAATGATGGCGATTATGCCTCCTTGAGTAGAATCGATATGGTGGCCTAGGAGGTAGAGGTGTTGGTAGGATTGGTGTTGCTAGTGGTGGGATGTAGGCATGTGCTGGGTCTATTTGAGATCCCTCCACCGATAGAATCGATGAGTCCCATCAAACCTAGAGGAGGCCGATTGGTTCCACGACCTCCTATTTGTCTGAATATGTCATCAACTCATGGTATGAGAACCGGGTTGAAGTCCCTCTTCTCTCAGATAGGATATGGGAGGTTCTAGGTGATTCTGGTTAATTAAGGCTGAAGCTTCAGGGACCATCTCGATCGGTACCACTTCTTCTTGTATCTTAGGTATGCCCTCCTCATCATCCAGGTCCCAACTCGTGCACCAATCATCGGGTGGACTGGCACACCTCGGAGAGGATATTGAACTTGGAGCTAGTAGATTGAGATCTCAAATAGGAATTTTTGGCTTAACGTGCAGTATTACTTGCCTGAGATCCTCAACCTCTACTTCTATCGTATCAACTCTAGCACAAAGCTTGCTCACACTTGACACTATTGGCTTCAAAGCCAATTTAATGGCGGATTGGATCATGTGTGGGATGTCCTTAGCCAGCTTGTGTAGGCGATCCTCATTATGTTGGGCAAGGCAGGCAAGTGTAGGAAACTTACCTGAGGTTGATGTTGTTGGGGAAGCCAAGAGAGTGGTGTTTGATGCCTCTTGAGATAGGGATGGATAGATCAAAGGATTAGAAATAACAACCTCATATGTTACTGTAGCATGTGGAACTTGAGAAAGGTGTATTATCTTGTCAAGCGGGGCATCTTTATCTCTCCTTATTTCTAATTAAACCATTCCGTCAACTCGGCTAATTGTATCTAAAGAACGAATCTGCGGGCAATTTACTAGGAAACACATGAGGCAAATGAGAACAGGAAAGGCCATGGAGTTGTTCTCTTGTCTTTCTCTCCTCTTTAATTGTTCGGCTATTATTTCCTCCTCATGTAATGGAGACCCAGCCATTACACAAGCAATTAAGATAGCCACCTCAATGGTCACCTTTGTTTTGTGACTTATTAGATTGAGTCGAGTGCACACAAAATCTAACCATATCTGAGGTTTAAAGTTAGGGTCACACCGATGGATAGGTCCTTTTGAAATGGCCCAAAAAGGGGTTCCCTCAGCGATTATACTTGCAACCCACTCATATTGGTCCTCTTTTATAGCTACATACTTCATGTACTGCCACTCAGGGACTGGTTTATCATCCCATATAGCAAAGTGGATAGTCGCAGTTATGATGTCTACTTCCTTTTCTCTCACCCAAGCATAATCTAGGCATAGGAGCTTGCTTATTGGACCTTTATGCTTTAAAACATCTTGCCTAGCCCAGTATGAGGCATATAATTCTTACACTAACTCCGGAATATATAGGCCCAGAGTCTTGGAAAAGTAAGTCCAGATTCGTTTCCAAAACTGCTTGTGGATATTTGGGAAATCAGCTTCAAACACCTCCATGTCTAACCCATTTTCTTCCAATATTTGTCGCTTCTCTTGGAATTATAAATAGTATACTTCCATTCATTCGAGGCTGAATTGGATCATAGGCTCAGCATGACCTTCATCTTGCACAGGCACGCCTACATTCGTGAACGTTGAAGCTTAATTTAAAGTGCACCTCTTTTGGTGGCGCCTATTGGAACGCATAGTCCTACAAATGGAGGTTAGCAGCAGGCACACGGTATATGTTCATAACAGAGAAACTTCAAGAAAAATTACAAAAACAGAATGCAAAGAAGTAGAAAAACAATAGAGGTGATTGATGGCTTGTGCAGGCCATGTGCGAATTGCACTAGACAGAGTGTGTATGCATGTGGCTTCGCACAAGCTAAAAGAAACCTTCAGTGATTTTTGCTTTGAGGTGCAAAGTTGGTGCATTTTCTATGATCCAAGTTGCGTCGTACCTTGATTTAAACCTCAAAACAATGAGCTAGAATCAATTTTTCAACAGGTGCACTGCCTTGTGCGATTTGCACGTCAAGATCCATGTACCATATGTGAAACGCACAAGAGCATAATTGGAGTTTTTTGTTCCTTGTGTTCCTGTGAATTACACATGTGATTCGTGGAGCAAGATTTGCATGAAATACTTGGCACCAAGAAGTAAACCAACAATTATTGAACAAAAGGGCAAACATGGAATGACCATAAATTTATCTGGGTATCAAACTTCTCCAAATTTCATTATCACCATAACAACACAAAAGAAGGGCTCAATGACTTCTCTTAAGAAGGATGTTACCCCATCTATCATCGGGGGTGTCAAGCCTTCAATTGCAACAATTAGGCACAAAACTCAAAGAATCAATTCCTACTTCCACGCACAAGATCATATACCCAACAGAAATATTCAACAAAAAACATGAGTACACAATAGTAGCAAATTTTAGCCTCAACAATTCTTAACTAAAACTCATGAAAAACAACGATTTACCCTTAAAATGACGTCGCCCAATCTATCATAGGGCCAAATCATGCATCAATCACAAGTGGGTTACTCAGACTTCACCCCAAACACAATTTTTCAAGACTAAAAACTACCATAATCAACATGCATTATCCCAATGTCAAGTTCTACCAAGATGATCCTAAGCAAAATCCACAATACAATTCAAAATTGGGGACCACAAAATTTTGGATCCCACCCAAAATCAACATGGCAATTCTATTAAGCATGCTTCACAATATGAGTTCCCAATCAACATAAAATCATGTAATTAACATGGGAGAACTTACCACAAGTAAAAATTAAGTGAAGAGAAGCAAAAATCAAAGTTTTTGGAGAGCAACAATGGTGACCAAAATTTTGGCAAAGAACCAATGGCGAACATGGGTGGTCAAGCGGTGGAGAAGTTTGGGTGAGAGGAGGAGGAGAAAATTTTGGAGAAGTTTGAGGGATTTGTGGGAGGTTTTGCGAGAGAATTTGAGAAGTTGTAGGAGAAAATATGGAAGAAGAGGAGGAGGATGGCGGATTTAAAGTGGAAAAGAAGAAGAAAATTGGAGTGGTCAGTCTCCGAGTCAGGTCGGTCAACGGTTTAGGTCAATTAAAAGTTTTAATTTTATCTTGGTATGCCACGATGTGTGATTCACACCAGCTCTGGTGTGGACTGCATATCATATTGCACCTTACCTTTTATGCCCTAAATTTGTCCCAAGCCTCTGCTTCATCATACGATGGAGGTGCGACGCGCACTTGGGCTTGTGCGGACTGCACATCCTAGTGCACATCGCCTCCAATTTCCATTTTCCTTCCTATCTTTCCGATTTGTCATGCATTGGGCCGTGCTACACGCACAATGGCTTGTACGAACTGTATGATCCTCTGCACGCCTCATTTTTGCCCTGTTTTGCACTTGTTCATTTCTCTTCTCCTTGCATTCCTAAAACAAACCAAAAATAACAAAAGATAACCAAAAATAAAGTACAAACACTTGGTTTACCTCCCAAGAAGTGCTTGATTTTATGTTGTAGCTCGATGATAGTACCTCTACTTTAGTCATTGTCGGATAGCAAGCCAATCCAGTTGGCGTGGCCTTATCCCAATAAAGGAAATTTCTCCTTTAACGTCATCAAAACATCAACATGTTGCCAACTTGGCAACTCTTCAATCTTGGGTGTCTTGCCCAATTCATGATCTTCAAGGGTTTAATTAAGCTTGCCCTCCAACTCTATCACCGAGATCACCACTTTAATAGTATCACCGAGATCACCACTTGGCATACATTAAATGTCACAACTTTATTCCCCACTCGGAATTTAAGCTCACTGAGTTCAACATCCATGAGTGCTCTCCCCGTGGCTAACAATGGTTGCCCTAAGATGATGGGCACCTCAACATTGACTTCGTAATCCAAGATCACAAAGTTCACTGGGATAATGAACTTGTCGACCTTCACCAATACGTTGAATAGTATTCCTATCGGACACCTGATGGACCGATCAACCATAAGAAGTCTCATAGATGTAGGTTTGGGCGTACCCAATCCTAACTTGTTAAAAATTGCTAAGAGCATTAAATTGATGATCTCCCCTAGATCACACAAGGCTTTACAGAACACAAAGATCCCAATAGTACACGGTATGCTGAATGCACCGGGATCATCTCGCTTTGTAGCAACATTGCTTGTCATCACAGTGCTACAGCTGTGTGATATCTCATCAGTTCCCATATTGACCACCTTCTTCTTTTTAAGCAACTCTTTCATAAATTTTGAATATCCCATCATTTGCATGAAGGCTTCAACTAAAGGAATATTTATAGATAGCTTTCTAAACATGTCAAAAAACATGCTAAACTTGTGATCTTCCTTCTTCTTGTTAAGCCTTTGAGGGTATAGAGGATGTCCCTTGGGTAGTTTGGTTGGCACACTTTGCACAAGCGGGGGATTCTCCTCAACATAAATAGCAACTTGGGGAGGAGATTCAGCCTCCTCCCTCTCTTTATCAACATCAACACTTTTTAGGGCATTGGGTGCACCAAGCTTCACCCCAACCCCTGGGTTTTCAATATCTTCATCATGCACAATCTCTTTTTATTTATCACTCAGCTCAATAATGGCTTCCAGAATGGGCTTCTTTACTACAACAACCAGCTTCACAACGCGCTCCTTCACTACTCCACTTGTTCTCCCACTTCTAGTAACTACCGCCATGACATGGGCATTATTTTTAGGATTTGCGGTGGTTGTTACTAGGAAGTGTTCCCTTCATTCTCAGGTTCATTTGGGAGGAGAGGTGATTCATTTGGGCTTCAAGATTTTTAATGGAAGATGAATGAGAGTTCACGGTTTGATAAATTGTAGACACTTAGCTTTTATAGCTCACTAACCCTGGTGTTTGTTATCTCCACCTTCTTTAGCACCAATGACAATATGTCTTCAATCTTTGAATGACCAGGATTGCTTGTGGTTGGTTGATACAAGGAATCCAATTTGGTTGGAGTCACATACAGGTCCAAACTATGGTGGTTATATCTATCACCATCTTTGCCTTGGTCTCTCCAATTGCAATCTTTATCCTTATCCTTGTTCCAACCTTGATTCTCTTCCTTGGGAGATAATACCCGAGATGAGAACCCGCTGACAAATATCAAAGTTTACCATCCACGATGGTCAATAGCTCATTATCACTAGCCTTTATCTTCAGTGTACTCACAGCATTCACGGTCTTAGCACCACCAGCCCCCATTATGTGCTTAATAAGCAAGTCTATTTGTGACATCATTTTTGCCATGGTCTTATACCTCTCTTCATCCTTCCTCCTCATCTCATTTGTTAGGATGGATGTGGCCATTCTCGAGGTGGGAATATCCACCTCCCTTGTGTTACAAGCTTGGTTATTCTTGGTCATTCTCTCAAAAAGGGTCGAGGCAACAGGAAATTGGAGATCCATGAAGGTACCGACACTAAGATTGTTAGCTACAAATTTATTCATTGAGTTCAAGAATCTAAAGAACCTTTGTAGCAATACATGTTCCGGCGAACCATGGTTAGGACACAACATGAGCTTCTTCTTAAATATCAACCATGCCTCATGTAGAGGCTCTTCGGGAAGTTGGCAGAAGTTGGTAATTTCATCCCTTAGTTGCATATTCGTGATGGAGGGAAGAATCTAGTTGTGAAGGCATCCACCAATTCATTCCAAGAGGTGATGTACCCATCCGGAAATTCCTCTAACCACATCGTGGCTTCCCCCGTTAGAGAGAATGGGAATAGGTGAAGTTAGATGGATTCTTGGGAGATATTTTGGAATATTAATGATTGACATATCTCCACCAAATTGTAGATGTGCCTGTTGGCATCTTCGTGGGCTGCTCCTCCAAACATACCATTTATTTGAATCAAATAGAGCATTGTTCTAGTAACATGAAATACTATATTTCCCACCTTGGGGGGTAGGCGGATTGCAGGTACTCCCATTTGTATCACAGGTTCAGCATCTTTTGCATCCATGTATCCTCCGTTGACACTATCGTTGTCACCTACCTCGCTCATGGACTAGCCTGCTCAATCTAAACACAAACAATAAAAAAAGTAAAAAGAGACAAACACTCTCAAGGTGATTTCAAATTCACAATCAAAAAGGCTAAACAACTTAATTCTCCGGCAACGATGCCATTTTTGATAATGCTCAAGCGTACTCTCCTATAGGAGGTATCGACGATCATTAGAGCAAAACCCATTTATAGTTCCCAACAGATGTTGGGGTCGATCCCACAGAGAATTTAGAGCTTAGCCTAGGTGATTATAAAATAGAGTTCACAATGAGAGTGAGTAATATAAAAAAGGAGGGAATTGGGAATCTATTACAATTTCGCAATTCAACAAAAAAAACAATAAAGTAAAATGGGGTGTAGGCAATAGAGAGTTGACTAAGGAAGTACATCAAATGGGACTCTAACATGGGATAGGGTAATTGCTTATTCACACAAAATCATGCTAATCGACATAGGTCACCTTGGTTATAGGTATGGTTATTTATCTCTTGATCAAAAACCATATATTCAACAGTCTTAAGTCAAGCACTATCTATTAAATAATAAACCACCAAGCTAATTCTTAGGGAGGTCACACTATTTCTGGCTTAGACCCTTAAATGGGTGATTCTGTCGATTTGAGCTATTTCTAACCTCAATCTAAATAGAAGCCCAAGTTCCTACTAGCAATTTCACATCCGAAGCTATGACCTACTCTTTCAAGGGAAACCATAACCAAGTAAGGGAAATAAATGTTTGCAACCACCAATTTTAGAGTTAAAATATGGTGAAATCACTAGACCCATGTCAAATAAGCAATTATAAACAAGTATTAGCAATACCCACATCCATTTATCAAGTACCCATTATCAACATATCTCTAGATAAGAGGTTTAGATACTCATGCTTAAGGAAAGAGATATACCTATTGGGTAATTCAATTTCCCTTCCATTGAAGCTAAATTTCTCAATATTCAAGCTCAATTTGTACACAAATGGTGGTTCTAAGAATTGGGAAGAAGCAATTGGGAGAAACCCTCTTCTTGTTCTTAGAAGGGAAAGCTTGTTCACAAAGCTAAGAATTGTTCAAAACTATGAGAACTATCTGAACTATTTACAATTGTGCCTAAAATGGGTTTTTAAACATTCCCAAAACATCACATAAATTTGGACAAAATTTCCCTTTGGGTGGTGTGCAATGCGATGTGCAGTTCGCACGTCAGTATGTGCGCGTCGCATACCCTCTTCAGTGATCTAGTGATTCAGGCCAATAGGGAATCTTCATGCGAAGTAGGGTGCAGTTCACACAAGGTATTATGCGCATTGCATAGAGACCCCACCCCTTAGCAGATCCTTCAGCAATCTTTGAGCTCCATGTGGTGAAAGGTGCATTCCGCACCAAGGCAAGTGTGTGTCACATGAGCGCCACATCTCTCAGCAGAATCTTCATCTCGTTTGCTCACTTCACACTTCACTCCTTTTTGGGTTCATTTCCTTATTTTCTATCTTTGATCACAAGTACTTGCATAGACATCAATAAAGGCCATAAGAACCTCTAAATCTTATCAAAACATAGCAATAATTCATAAGTAAAGGTTCAATAAGTTTGTAGTTTACCAACTTATCAGTGATATGGTGCTTAGAGCCACAAGTAACCCCAAACTAACCCATGGCATGGCAAAATACTAAACAATTCACATATTTAAAATTGGATGGAAGCTAAACTGATAGAAACATAAGTTTTAGAATTTAACTGAGAAATATTTGAAATAATAATAAGTCTGAAAAGTAAAGCCAACTGAAGTAAGCTAAAAATCTGACTCTATGTATGAAAGCCTCTACTACTGATGAGCTGCTGGGATAAGTCCCCAACTAACTCTAAATGCGAAAAACTAAAAATACTAAATAAAACTACCATATAAATCCATCCTCTAATGTTGAGGACTCACCACTAATAATTGTTAATATGACACTGGATCGTACTAACTGTGATGCTGAAACTGAATGTCTGAACCTGATTTCATAGTATGAAATAGCATAAAGAGTATGTGGTCAGTATTTTGAATGTACTGAGCATGTGAGATATGAAAGTTGTACAATAACTAGACATGTTGAAAATACTGATAATTGTACTAAAATGCAAACTAAGTGCAAAATCAAAATTGTAGTACAATGACCCAATCATAAAATAGATATGACAAATAGAAGGATAATCTGAAGTAAAAATCATAACAAGATGAATCTAAGTTGAACTGAGGGTCATGTACAATCTACTTAATTTAAGTATGTGGGAGAGTTTATTAACTAACATAAACTACGTGAGCTAAACATGGAGTATAAGGTATATGCCCCATCCAAACCTCAGAGGAAATATTGAGGGCTTGTGTGATCGACTTCTAAGGTAATTGGGATGATCACTTACCTCTTATAGAGTTTGCCTACAATAACAGTTTCCATTCTAGCATTCAAATGGCTCCATATGATGGACTTCATGGATGAAGGTGTATATCACCTATTGGTTGGTTTAAGGTAGGTAAAGCAACATTGATAGGGCCTGATTCAGTTCATGAGATGATGGGAAAGGTTAAGCTCATTAGGGAGAGGTTGAAAACTGCTCAGAGTCGACAGAAATCCTATGCAAATATGAGAAGAAGAAACTTGGAGTTTGAGGTGGATGATTGGGTGTTCCTGAAGGTTTCTCCCATGAAGGATGTAATGAGATTTGGTAAGAAAGGGAAGCTTAGTCCTTGATATGTAGGTCCCTATGGTATTCTATGGAGAGTTGGTAATATGGCTTATGAGTTAGAGTTTCCAACAGAGTTAGAAGCGATTCACCCAGTCTTTCATATATCCTTGTTGAAGAAGTGTGTTGGTGATCTAGCATCAGTTGTACCATTAGAGAGTGTGGGTGTGAAGTATAGTCTCACTTATGAAGAGGTCCCAGTTAAGATTATTGATCGTCAGGTTCGCAAGCTGAGGAATAAGGAAGTCACTTTGGTGAAAGTTCTTTTGAGAAACCAGTCAATTGAGGGAGCTAATTGGGAATCAAAAGAAGCTATGATATCATACCCCGAGGCTACCCCTTAGACGCAACACAGTGCTTAGAGTCATAAGTGACCCCAAGCTAACTCATGGTCTATTATAACTAAGCATTCTGATTAAACAATATATATGTGGAAGTTAAAACTGAACTAATCATAATAGTTTAAAACATCTAAATATATATGTATGAAGTATGACTGTATAAGCTGAAAATTAGTTCTATGTCTGAAAGCTTCTATCTGAGATGAGTTGCTGGGACAAGCCCTCAGCTAACTCTAAAAGTCTGAACTTTAAAGTAATACTGGCTAAAAAAGCATAAATCTCGTCCTCAAAGTATGAGGATTCACCAGCTGAGTTGCTGAAAGGACTGGACAATAGCACTAAGTGTGATCTGGATGTTGAGTGCCTGAACCTACATCATAATTGGATGTAGCACAAAAGTATGCATCAGTACTTGGAATGTATAGAGCATGCGGTATATATGAAAATCTATATACATAAATGTTGAACATGGAAGATAAACTGAAACATGAAACTGAAAGATAAACTGTTGCAATGACCAAGTATTAAACATGTAACTGTATAATATTGAACTGAACTGAATAACTGAATACAAGGTCAAAGAAATACTGAATTTGAACTGTGGGAGCTACTATTAATCGACATACCCCAAGATGAGCTATCTATGAGGCCAATCTATAACCCTGGCTAGGAGGGTGTTCATACCTTGCCAAGGGTACAAACATAGACTAGCATGGATCCACTAATCTAATGTCTAAAAGGACTAAGGTGGCAAGCCTGATCTAATGGGTAACCCCTTTAGAACCTACAATAGCGCCGTAATTCTAAGACCTAGGGACTTCTTCTAAAGGTGTCAGCCTAAACTGATGGGTGAGCCTTCATCCCTTCGTCCTCTCGGTGCTAAGTCTACTCCTAATTGAATATGTAAATAAATAATACAAATTGATATACTGGATAGCTCAAATACTGACTGCCTGAGAATGCATAATATGCTAAAACTGAAGACATTCTAATCATAAAGTTCTGAATACAGGAATGCAGTTCATAAATCATATTTCAAGGTACTGAATTTGACAACATACTTAGGGCCTGGTAATTCTTAATATGTAACAATACTAAACTTTCAACAGAGCATGATAGGATTTTATAAATAATAATGGAAATTGAGATATACTTTGTTCATGAATTTTTGGAACCCTAGGTCTGAAGACTGAACTGAAAACAGATGATATAGAATTACTTAGGGACTCAATGGGTGAAAGGATACCCACTGATGAATATCCACATACCTGGAAGCAAAACTCTTGAAGAATTCCTTGGTTTTTGAGCTTGAAGTTGGAGAACCTAGTTTTTACTTTGGAAAAGAATAACGCCTTCTTTTTCTTTCTTTTTCCAAATATCGATTAAAAATCTAAAGGAATGAGGGATTTGTGTAGTTTAAGGCTTAAAATTATTCTTAGGCTTAGTAAAACATCATAGCTTAGCCTTTAAAAGGGATATAAAAGTCTGGAATACCCTTGAGAATTAAAAAGAAAACTGCTAAAAATCTCAAAACATCGAACCATGGATTGGTCGATGAACCATGGTTCTGAATGACGGACCATCGATTGAGTCATGGTTCTATCCTGAGTTATGGGGTGGTTCTCTAGTCTATTGTTTCTATGTGTAACAGGACAGTCCGTGGTTCTGAATGATGGACTATCATTTAGGTTGTGGTTTTTGGACCCTGAACTGAGGGTCCTCTAAAGGGTTGTACCATGATTTCTAGGACGGACCGTGGTTCAAAACTATGGTATGTGGTTCTATCCATGGTTCTGAGTTGGGAAACTAGCACCTCTCTGATAGCCAAATCCATGAGTGATAGTGCAGTCTGTGATTGCAAACCACAGTTTGTGCAGTCAACTGTGGAATGGAAGGGACCAATACTAGGAGGTCAGATCACGGGTCGTGATTCTGAATGATGGTCCATGATCTTGACTGTGGTTTTTGGAAACTTGGAACTTTTCTAAAATTTACCTGCTAAGTGTTGTACAGTAGTTAGTTCAGATCCTGGAGTGTTACAATATCTCCCCCTTGGGATCATTCATCCTCGAATGAAGACTACTTAGCTGAGTTTGGAGGGAAAGAGCTGTAATCCCTACCAACTGGATTCTAAAAGCTGATTTCTGACTGAATTGAGTTCTAAGGACATGAAAGCATGTTAAAAATTGCAGGAATAGCTGAGGGAACATGAAACTAAAGGGAAGTACATAAGAGTAAACTGAGAAACTGAAGTGGAACTATTACCTCAAGCTAAAGCTGAATCAGAAGGAAAGAGATGAGGGTACTTGGTAATTATAGCTGCTTCTGCTTCCCAAGTAGCTCCCTCAACTAACTGATTCCTTCATAGAACTTTCACTTGAGCGACTTCCTTATTTCTCAACCTACGAACCTGACAGTCAAGAATCTCAACTGGAACCTTTTCATAGGTGAGGCTATCTTTTATGCCCACATTCTCTAATGACACAATTGATGCTGGATCACCAACATATTTATTCAACAAGGAAACATTTAAGACTGGATGAACCACTACTAGTTAGGCTGGCAACTCTAACTCATAGGCCATATTACCAATACTTTTTAGAATTTTGTAAGGACCTACATATCGAGGACTGAGCTTTCTTTCTTTCCAAACCTCATCACACCTTTCATGTGTGACACTTTAAGGAAAACCCAGTCATCAATCTTAAATACATTTACATAGGACTTCTGATGAATCTGAGCAGTCCTCAACCTTTCCCTAATGAGCTGAACTTTCTTCATAGCCGCATGAACTGAATTTTGCCTATCAAGGCTGCTTTACCTACTTCAAACTAGCCAATAGGTGATCTACACCTCCATCCATAAAGTGCCTGATATGGGGCCATCTGTATACTGGAAAGAAAGTTGTTAATATAGGTGAAGTCTATGAGAGGTAAGTGATCATACTAATTACCTTTGAAATCGATCACACAAGCCCTTAACGTATCCTCTAAGGGCTGGATAGTACGCTCTGCCTGACCATCTGTCTGAAGATGAAATAATGTGATGAGATTCACCTGAGTACCAAAACCTTTCTAAAATGATCTCCGAAACTGAAATGTAAACTGAGTATCCCTATCCGCGATGATAGACAAGGGAACCCCATGCAACTTGACTATCTCACGGATTAGAGCCTGGCATAAACCTCTGCCAAATTTGTAGTCTTGACAGCCAAAAAGTGAGCTGACTTAGTCACCCTGTCTACTATCACCCAAATGGAGTCATGTTGTCTGCGAGTACAAGGTAAACCTGTGATAAAATCCATATTGATCATTTCCCGCTTCCAAGTAGGAATGTTAATATCCTGAGTCATACCTCTCAGTCTCTGATGTTCTGCTTTCACTTGCTGACAGTTGGGACACTTAGCCACAAAATATGTGATGTTCCTCTTCATGCCATTCCACCAATAGACTTTCCATAGATCACGATACATCTTGGTGGCATCGATATAAATAGAATATCTGGAATAATAGGCTTTTGTCAAGATCTGCTGTCTCAACTCATTCACATCAGGAACACATAAATGATCATGATAATGAAGCACACCATCTTCCTCTTAGGAGAAAACATCTACCCTCTGTTGATGGATCGCACCTTTTAACTTAAGTAAGATGGGATCACTTTCTTACTTTTCCTTCACCTTGATTACCAGAGAATATTCTGACCCATTCTGAACTATCACACCACCGTCTGCTGAGTCTGTAAGGCAAACTCCTAGGCAAGTAAGATGATGAACATCCTTGGCTAGTTCCTTCATGTCTTCCTCAATATGTTCCACACTACCCATAGGCATTCTGTTGAGGGCGTAAGCCACTATATTGTCCTTACCCGGATAGTAGAGCATATTCATATCATAGTCCTTAAGTAATTCAAGCCATTTTCTCTGATGAAGATTCAACTCTTTCTAGTTGAACACACACAGGAGGCTCTTATGGTCTGTAAATACATCCACCAGGACACCATACAAGTAGTGTCTCCAAATCTTTAAGGAAAAAACAATTGCTACAAGATCAAGGTCATGAGTCGGGTAGTTCTTCTCATGAATCTTAAGATGTTTTGAGGCGTAGCGATAACCTTAACATGCTACATCAATAAACAACCCAAGCCAACTTTGGATGCATCATAAAACATGACAAAACTATATAAACCCTTTGGTAGAGTCAAAATCAGAGTTGTAGTCAACCTGGTCTTCAACTCTAGGAAGTTCTTCTCACATTCATCTGACCACTGGAACTTAACCTTCTTCTAGGTCAATCTAGTCAGTGAGGCATCTATGGATGAAAACACTTCAACAAATCTCCTGTAGTAACCAGCCAAACCCAAGAAGCTTCTAATGTCTGTCAGAGATATAGGTCTAGGCCAGTTTTTCACTGCCTTTATCTTTTATGAATCAAATCAAATGCCTTTACTAGACACCACATGACCAAGGAAAGTGACTAACTTCAACTAGAATCCACACTTAGTGAACTTGGCGAATGATTGGCGATCCTTGAGAGTTTACAACACAACTCTCAAATAATTTGCATGCTCTGTATCACTCCAAGAATATACAAGTATATTATTAATAAAGACAATGATTAACATGTCCAAGTACTACTTGAAATCCCTATTCATCAAATCCATACAAGTTGCAGGAGTATTCATTAGTCCAAAAGACATAACTACAAATTCATAGTGACCATACTGAGTTCTGAAGATTGTCTTCAAAATGTCACAATCTCTGACTCTGAGCTTATGATAGCTAGATCTGGGGTTTATCTTAGAGAAATAATTGGCACCTTGAAGTTGGTCGAACAAGTCACCAATCCTGGGAATATGATACTTATTCTTGATCGTGACTTTGTTCAACTGACCATAGTCAATGCACATCCTAAGAGAACCATCTTTCTTATGCATGAAAAGAACTGAAGCACCCCATGGAGAGATATTGGGTCTGATGAAGCCCTTATCTAGAAGGTCTTTTAACTATTCCTTTAATTCCATAATCTCGGGTATTCTATAAGGAGAAATTGAGATAGGTTGGGTATCTGGATGGAGGGATATCTATTCCAAAGTTCATTTCCCTTACGGTACGAACTCTGGGAAGGTCAAGTTTGTCATACCCCGAGGCTACCCCCTAGACACAACATGCTTCTTAGAGTCACAAGTGACCACAAGCTAACACATGGTCTGGCATAACTAAGCATTCTGATTAAATAATATCTATGCAGAAGTTAAAACTGAAGCAACCATAATAGTTTAAAATATCTTAATATATATATATATATATATATATATATATATATGAAGTTTGACTGTATAAGCTAAAAACTAGTTCTATGTCTGAAAGCCTCTATCTGAGATGAGTTTTTGTGACAAGCCTCCAGCTAACTCTAAAAGTCTGAAAACTGTAATGTAAGACTGGCTAAAGAAGCATAAATCTCATCCTCAAAGTTTGAGGACTCACCAACTGAAATGCTGAAAGAACTGGAGAATCGCACTAAGCATGGTCTGGATGTTGAGCGCCTGAACCTATATCATAATAGGATGTAGCGCAAATGTTGAACATGAAAGATAAACTGAAACATCAAACTGAAAGATAAACTGATGCAATGACCAAGTATTAAACATGTAACTGTATAATGATGAACTGAACTAAATAACTGAATACTATGTCAAAGCAATATTGAAACTAAACTGTGGGAGCTACTATTAACGACATACCCCAAGTTGAGCTAACTATGAGGCCAACATGTAATCCTGGCTGGGAGGGTGTTCATACATTGATAAGGGTACAAACGTATACTGGCATAGATCCACTAATTTGATGTCCAAAAGGACTAGGATGTCAAGCCTGATCTGATGGGTGACCCCTTTAGAACTTATGGTGGTGCCGTTGTTTTGGGACTTAGGAACTTCTACTAAAGGTCTCATCCTAAACTACCAGGTGATCATTTATCCCTTCATCTGCTTAGGGATAAGTCTACTACCAATTGAATATGTAAATAAACAATACAAACTGATATACAAGATAGCTCAAATACTGACTATCTCATAATACACAATATGTTGAATTTGAAGGCACTTAAATCATGAAGTTCTGAATACAGGAATGCAATTCATAAAAAATAGTTCAAGGTACTGAATTTGAAAATATACTTAGGGCCTTATAATTTTGAATATATAACAATACTAGACTTTCAAGAGAGCATGTAATAGGATTTCATACATAATAATGGAAACTGAGATACAAATTGTTCATGAATTTCTGGAACCCTAGGTCTGAAGATTGAACTGAAAACTGAAGATACTAAATTACTTAGGGACTCAATGGGTGAAAGGATACCTAGTGATGAATTTTCACATACCCTGGAAGCAAAACCCTTGAAAAATTCCTTGAGTTTGGAGCCTGAAGTTGGAGAACCTAGTTTTTTTCTTTGTAGAAGAAGAACGCCTCCTTTTTCTTTATTTTTCTAAGTGTCGGTTGAAGATCTGAGGGAATGAGGGACTTGGGTAGTTTTAGGCTTAAAATTAGTCTTAGTAAAACATCGTATTTTAGCCTTTTAAAGGGATAGGAAAAGTCTGGAATACCCTTGAGAATTAAAAAGAAAACTACTGAAAATCTTGAAAGATTGAACCACGGATTGGTCGATGGACTGTGGTCTTAAATGATGGACCATCGACTAAGTCATGGTTTTGTCCTAAGTTCGGGGGGGGGGGGTCCTCTAGTCTGGTGGTTCCATAAGTGATAGGACAGTCTGTGGTTCTGAATGACAGACCATCATTTGAGTCATGGTTTTTGGACCCTGAATTGAGGGACCTCTAAAGGGCTAGACCAAGATTTACATAATGGACCGTGGTTCAAAACTTGGTTCGTGGTTCTGAGGTGGGAAACTGGAACCTCTCTGATGGCCAAATCCATAAGTGATAAGACAGTCCATGGTTGTAAACCACGGTCCATAAAGTCAACCATGGAATGGAGGGGACCAACATTGGGGGTTCAGATCATGGGTCGTGATTCTGAATGAAGGTCTGTGATCTTTACCATGGTTTCTGGAAACTTGGAATTTTTCTTTAAAAAAATCCTGCTAAGTGTTGTACAGTAGTTGGTTCAGATCTTGGGGTGTTACAAATGATGACCAAGTACCCTTACCTCTTTCCCTGCATTCCAGCTTCAGTTTGAGGTAATAGTTTCCTCCTTAGTATGTTCTATCAGTTATTCTCATGCTCCTAGTATGCACTCATGCTTTTCAAATTCAGTTCAGTCATGTTTCAGTTAGAACTCAGTCATTGTGCTAGTACTTCAGCTTAGAGTTCAGTTGGTGGACATTGCAGCTCTTTCCCTCTAAAATAGGCTTACATAGTCTTCATTCGATGATGAATGATCCCAAAAGGGAGATACTGTAACACCTCAGAATTCGAACCAACTTTTAAACTCAGAATACTCAGCAATTTTGGCAACTTTCAGGTGCCACGAGAACGTGCCATGGTCTTTGCAAGGTATGATGTCCCATCGCACTGGCTGTGGGAACCACCAAGCCTTCTCAGCCCCAATGTGTAACTACCATGGGCTGTTAGAGGCTCGATAGGCCATCAGAGCTTTCCATAGGAAATCCCCAGTGACCCATCACATGATTATGTATGAGCTATATAGTATATTTTGGGAGTAGTATTTAGCACCGAGTTGGCAAGGGTTCCAGATAACCCAAGTCCAGAACTACATTTCCAGCATAGATTATTTCACCCAATGGGCTCATGATAGTGGTTCCACTCTAAACATGGTCTAGTACCCAGCAAGGTACAAGACAGCTCTGCCAACGAGGGTACAAAAGTAGGATTCCATGTAGATCACATGGTCTATGTCGGTTACAAGAAACTCCCACAGAAACAGTTTTAAGTATTTTGCATGTATATGACTCTTACCCTTCAAGATTTAGAATTTCTACTTATGCTTACGAATATGAATATGTTTTCAGCTTATGATATTACTTTGAGTTATTACATCATGGTTTTAGTACTATTGCATGATTTCAGCCTTAAACATGTTTTCAAGTATGTTTTACTATGATTCATGCATATCTCACATACTCAGTACATTCTATAGTACTGATTGCATACCTCTTTGTGTTGCATATTATCATGATGTACGATTACGTGCTCACTGATGACGCTCAAAAACACTCTCCCGAAGAAGGTAGTAGCGGTAATCAAGCAAAAACATAAGCAACCCAACGAGATGTTGGGGTCGAATCCATGGAGAGTGGTATGATAACTTACCAAAGATTATCAAATCAATTCACAAGAGTAAGCACGGTATTCAAACAAGTAAAGTAAAAATTGGGGGAATTAGTTTGGGATAAAAGATTCAAATTGTAACGAAACACAATGTAAACACGAGTTTATATCAAGAGAGGAAGCCTAGGGGTGTGCTTCCGATGAGGGTATATGCTGGGATAGGGGTTGATTATTTGAGCAAACTTTCAATTAAGGTATGGGTAGCTTTGGTTAGAAAGTAAGTTCAATCGTTCTTCAACCAATCAAACAGTTATCTACCATGGGTTCTGTCATGACCCGATTCCTCGGTCATGATGGCACCTACAACCCCCCAGTAGGCGAACCAATTCCCGTAGCCCAAGATAGTTAGTAATGGGCTACTATCTAACAAATAAGGGAACAAGACAAAGAGAATAGATAACAGGGATATAAATATATACATAAGCGAAAACTAAACCAAACCCCAAGACATGGTATCATAGTATAGAGCCAAAACTACATATATGGAGTGCAAACGATCCAAAACAATATATACAGATGTCTCTGAATGGTAATAGAGTACATAAAGCAAAAGATAAACTAAAGCTAAGCTCCGATCGCCAAGAGCTCACCCTCAGTCTGAAGTAGTCCCCAACAGATCTTCCAAGCACGAATCACAGCGACCTAACGGCGATAGCCCACGCTAGGATCTGCACCCAAAGATGCAGGGGGTAGGGGTGAGCACCAAATGCGGAGCATAAGGTACCCAGTAGGTATCATAGGCCGACTGGGCACATATAAGATAAAAGCGTTGTAACAGATAGAATAGAAGCAAGCAGTCACAGAAATCAACGAAAGGTACACAGGAACTAGCCCAGAGGGAAATCAACAGAACTACATGTGAGGCCAGTAAGCAGAATATACACACCATAGGCACAGGTGAAAGTAAGAAATAACGCACCTGGGGTCCTTGCAATAACAGTGTATACAAAATAAGTTTACGAAATGGACGGTGTTAACAGTACTCAAGTGAGAAGAGGGGAAAGAGTAATATAGCATATGCTCAAAACCATGAATCAAACTCAAACTAACATTTATCACATTCAAATCCAGAAACTTAACAGCTTTTAAGCAGTGACCAATTTCATTTCGTTAACCGTTAACAGGGAATAATTCTGTAAGTAAATAGTAAAGGTCTACCTACAGTCCCCCG
>QJPP01005990.1:0-38994 GCA_003996215.1 Jaltomata sinuosa | reverse complement strand
TGGAGGTCTCATTTTGAGTCTCGGTCTTCTATTCTACCTCCACTGACTTAGGAGCAGTTCCACGCGTTGTTTCTAGAGAAGTATGTTCCTCGTACTTTGAGGGACCGGAAGAAAGATGAGTTCTGAACTTGGAGAAGGGTAGCATGTAGGTCTCGGCTTATGAGGCTAAGTTCTATGCATTGTCTTATTTTTTTACACAGATGTTGGGTTCCGAGTCAGAATGGGTCCGGTTGTTCATCAAGGGTCTGAATAGTGAACTGCAGGTACAGTCAGTGCATATGACTTCTTTAGGAAAGGGATTTAATGATGTGGTGGATTATGTGAAGAAGATAGAGGGAGATAGGCAAGCGGAGCAGGCTAAGGCTTTAGCCAAGAAGCCTCGGAATGAGGGAAATTTTGGTGGTTCATACTCCAGGGTCCAATATCAGCAGGCTTACCCAGCCTGTCCTATTCAGTCAGCTCTGCTAGCTACTGTAGGTGGTTGTCAGGGAGCTCAGTATTCAGCTCCTAGGGGCCAAGGAGCGTCCTCTACATCAACTAGCAGACCTACTCTTAACTGTGGTTGCTTCCATTGTGGTGAGATGGGCTACTTTAAGAGGAAGTGTCCACATAGGCAGACAGGTAATCAGGGTCAGCAGCAGACTAGAGTAGTGGTTCCGACAAGCAGAGGCAGTAATCCTAAGGGTCGTTCACAGGGTGGGTGAGGTAATTTTAAGGGAGGCCGGGGAGATCGAGGGAACAGCAATGCAGGTAGGGTTGCGGTTCAGCCGACCTGGGAAGTTGCCCAGATTGATGATCGGGCTCATTGCTATGCTCTTTCTGGGAGGACCAAGGTGGAAGCCTCAGATGCAGTGATCACAGGTACTATTCTTGTCTGCGATAAAATGGCTTTGGTATTGTTTGACCCAGGTTCTACATATTCTTATGTGTCTGTGAGTTTTGCTTTGGGGCTGGGTTTGACTTGTGATATCCTTGATTCCTTCGTTATCGTGTTCATTGATGATATTTTGATCTACTCTAAGGGTAGGGCGGAGCATGCTAATCATCTTTGTATTGTGCTGGATATCTTGAGGCACCAAAAGCTTTATGCAAAATTCACTAAGTGTGAGTTTTGGTTTACTTCCGTGGCATTATTGGGGAATGTAGTGTCAAAAAAAGGGGTGATGGTGGATCCCCAGAAAATTGAGGATGTCAAGAGTTGGGTTCGGCCTAGCTCTGTGATCGAGGTGAGCAGTTTTGTTGGGCTCGCAGGGTACTACTGGAGGTTTGTGAAGAATTTTGCTTCTATTGCTACTCACCTGACCAGGCTGACAGAGAAGGAGGTACCATTCGTATGGTGTGACCAGTGCGAGGAGAGCTTCCGAAAGCTCAAGACACTTTTGACCATAGCCCCTATTTTGTCCTTGTCAGTTGAAGGTAAAGACTTTGTTGTTTACTGTGATGCTTCACATTCTGGTTTGTGTGCTGTGTTGATGCAGGATAGGAATGTGATAGCCTATGCATCCAAGCAGTTAAAAGTGCATGAAAGGAATTACCTGACTCACAATTTAGAGTTGGCAGCGATGGTTTTTGCATTGAAATTTGGAGACACTACCTTTATGATGTCAAGTGTGAGATATTCACAGATCATCGTAGTCTGCAACACGTTTTCACTCAAAAGGATTTGAATTTGAGGAAGAGGAGGTGGATAGATCTATTGAAGGATTATGATGTGACCATTCAGTACCATCCGGGTAAGGCTAATGTTGTGGTAGATGCATTAAGCTGGAAAACTGTTAGCATGGGTAGCCTGGCTTGTTTGGAGGTGTCCAAATGACCACTAACTAAGGAAATTCGGGATTTGGAGGCCAAGTTCATGCACTTGGGTGTTTCAGATCAAGGTGGGTTGTTGGCCAACATTGAGGTCAAGGCCATCTTCATAGAGGAAATAAAGGCAAAACAGTTTCAGGATCCAAAACTGGGTAAGTTGCGAGGTAAGGTAATATCCCGGGAGTCTATAGACGTCATGTTAGACTCTGGTGGAGTGTTGCATTTTAGGGAGAGGATTTGTATTCCTCAAGTTGATGATATAATTCAGAGAATTTTGGTGGAAGCCCATGGTTCGCGGTACTCAATTCATCCGGGTGTGACCAAAATATACAGGAACTTGAGGCAGCATTACTGGTGGCCCGGGATGAAAAGGGACATAGTTGATTTTGTGTCCAAATGTCAAAACGGCCAGCAGGTGAAGTACGAACATCGAAGACCTGCAGGACTACTTCAGAGGATGCCAATTCCAGAGTGGAAGTGGGAAAGAATAGCCATGGACTTCGTGGTGGGTCTTCCCAAGACATTGGGAAAGTATGACTCAATTTGGGTCATTGTTGACAGGCTGACCAAGTCCGCTCATTTCATTCCGGTCAAGGTAGATTACAATTCGCAGCAATTGGCTAAGATCTATGTGAAGGAGATTGTGAGACAGCATGGGGTACCACTGTCAATTATTTCATACAGGGGTACGCAGTTTACTTCTAAGTTCTGGGGCAAGTTACATGAAGAGTTGGGTACACAACTCACTTTTAGCACAACCTTCCATCCTCAGACTGATGGCCAGTCAGAAAGGACGATCCAGGTACTAGAGGACATACTGAGAGCATGTGTGATGGACTTCGGGGGTTATTGGGACCAGTTTCTACCGTTGTGCAAATTCTCGTACAACAATAGCTACCACTCCAGTATTAAAATGGCACTATTCGAGGAACTGTATGGGAGGAACTGCAGATCACTGGTTGGGTGGTTTGAGGAACGCGATGTAAAGCCTCTGGGCGTAGACTTAGTGAAGGAAGCACAGGAAAAGGTAAGGAACATTCAGATCAAGTTGTTGGCTGCTCAAAATAGGCAGAAGGAGTATACAGACCGCAAGGTCCGGGACATGGACTTTCAGGCTGGTGAACAAGTATTGTTGAAGGTGTCACCAATGAAAAGGGTTATGCGGTTTGGTAATAAGGGCAAGATTAGCCCTCGGTTAATCGGTCCATTTGAAGTTCTTGAAATTATGGGGCCAGTGGTTTATAAGCTAGCACTGCCACCTAGTTTGTCAGGCGTCCATCCGGTATTCCATGTATCCATGCTTAAGCGATTCCATGGGGATGGGGATTACATCATCAAGTGGGATGAGTTACTTTTTGATAAGGATCTTTGGTTATGAGGAGGAACCAATTTAGATTCTTGCTCGGGATGTTCGGAGGTTGAGGACAAAGGTGATTGATATGGTGAAGGTTCAGTGGAAGCATCATCCGGTTGAGGAAGCCACTTGGGAAACCGAGAAGGACATGCGGGACAAGTACCCTCAACTGTTTGAGGATTCAGGTACTACACTTTCCTCCTTTTGTTTCCATAATTTAGGGTTTGATCGTTCGGGGATGAACAATGGGTAAATTGCTATCTGTTATAATGACCGGGTCCATCATTACGGGTAGTCCAATCGTGCCAAGTTTTAGAGTGAGAAAACTCCGGGTTTGAGAGTTTGAAATTCTGGACTAGGCTATCCTCGGTTGGTTTTGGAGCGAGGTAGAGTCTAGGGAAATCCGGTTAAGGATTGGTCTTTGTGTCTTTTTTTGAGCTAGTTTTCCATCTATCCAAAACATAAATGAGTCCAGAGGACTTTTTGGAATCGAATTTGCGTAAGTAAAACTCTCGGAATCGCGTTTGACATGAAGAGATAGTTTCAGATCGTTGGGGGAAACAAGTGTGTTGTAAAATGGACAAATTTTGGAGATTTCTAGACATTCTGTCCGTGATGAGCACAACGGCTCCATCGAAGGACCTCCGCTATAGTGGTGGAAAATACTGCTATAGCGGTGGTCAAGGCAGTCAACATCCACTTAAAACCGCTATAGTGGAAGTTGTCTGCTATAGAGGGACCGCTATAGCGGATAGAGGACCGCTATAGCTGGGTGACGAGTTTTTAATTCAGAAACTTCCCCAAAACAGTTTAGTTTTCTACAATTCATTTTGGGAGAAGAACTAGGCAATTCCAGGCGTTTTTCTTCCTTTTTTCATCGAAATTCTTCCCTAAGGTAAGGTTCTTGTTCCCCAATCTTTGTAATACATTTCCTATGTGGTAGAATTTCTAGGAGGGAATTTGGAAAAGGTTGGAATAACCTAGGAATGGTAGAATTTGGGGAAGAAAGGGGATTCCAATCATGTATGTTCTTGGGCACTGATAAAAGTATATTTTATGATCATATGTTGGTTAATTCTCTGTTTTTACCCGTAAAAATGTTAGAACTAGGAGGATTAACGGTGGAAAATCTTGGGAAAAGGGTGGGATGATCATGGGTGGCCTGGGGCTTAGGGATTTGGTATAATCCGGGTAATGTGCAGGCCTTATGTGTTAATTGTATGTACTTGTGTGTTGTTTTAGACCAAGAACAAGAAAGGAATCCGGAACACGGGAAAGCTCGGGTTGAATAGAGCTTGGATCATTTCGAGGTAGGTGATGGCTTACGATTTTTATGAATGTTGTATATTCATGTGCTTGTATCTAAGTGATTGTATGAATAACATTGCTTAGGGAAGGTGTGTAGAATGTCTAGGGTTCCTGCTTTACAGTCTGTGGTTGAAGGGTATTTGCTTGTTGGCTTAGAAGTTGTGTGTTCATGCATTTGACTGTGGGTTATTGACATTCGGTTGGCTCAGGTACCACGCCTGGTATGGGTATAACAAATGGTTGGCACGGGTACCACGCCTGGTACGGGGATAACAATTGGTTGGCACAGGTACCACGCCTGGTATGGGTTTACTATTGTTGCATCATTGCATTGATATTATTGTGTTGCATTGATTGATATTGGTTCCGTGAGTGGACAGGGCTACTTATTGAATTGTTTAATTGGTTTGGTGGTCCTTGAGAGGCCGGGGAAATTCTGGTTTACTATTGTTTTGGTCTTGGTTTAGGCCGGGTTGTTCACTGACATTTGTGTTGGTCTTGGGTTAGGCCAGTTTGATTCAAGGTACATGTGTGTAGTCTAGAGGGGATCCCAGGGTGGGTCTGGGCTAGACGAAGAGGTATAGTTAATGGTATATGGTTGTGGCTTAGATTTAGGTGGTGGATTCATGCGGGAACAGGCTAAGCAGAGACTGGGAGTTTAGGTGTGTTTGTGGCTATTATGCATGTTTTTCATACCTTCTACTTTATATTATTGTACTGCTTAAACACTGTTTATTGGGAAACTGGCTGATAATCCTACTAGTACACAGTGGTGGTGTTCTGATACTGCACTTTCTTGTCTTTTGGTGAGTACAAAAAATTTTCCAGCAGCTGAGACACGACCTCATCTTTAGCGCCGACGATTTCTGACTTCAAGGGTGAGCTGTTTGTTCAAGCTACCTTGGGATTATCTTTAGAGTTGCAGTCCTCTTGTTTCGGACTTGAAACTATTTCATATTTTATTTTGGGGTTGCATCCTCGTATCCTAGATATTAGTATTGATGTTTGGTACAACGACTTTCAGTTCCTAGGAGGGATTTTCCGCAGGATAATTTAATTGATTTAGTTTTTGCCTATTTTGATTTCTAGATTACTTTCTATTTGCTGGTTTTAGGCTGCTAGTCTAGGGAAAGGGTTGAACTCTACTGGTTCGCTTATCCGGGGGTTGGGTGGGTGCCACTCACGACGGTTTGGGTCGTGACATAAAGGACCTTAATTATTATAAATGGTTGGTACCCGCAGAAACATTAGATAAATATTCTAGGGAAGTAACTAGAGAGTTAATCATCGATAAACTAATTGAATCATATAATAAATTATATACAGTTAGCCTTAGTTTATCGCTTCAAAGTGTGCAATTAGATATTATATTAATTAATCAGTCAGAATTATCAGCACAATTTTAATGGATGCTCCAATAAATCAAAACATAATAAATAGTGTTAATGTTTCTGCTACCGGTACTAAGATAGCAAAAATAGAAAGTGATCTACAAAATTGGAATATTCCAAAAGAATGTTTTAAAAAGGTTTATAAAACTGGACACTTTGATTTTATAAAAAATTATAATATTAAAACTTCTGAATCTATGATTGCTATTAATAAGAATATTGAAACTATTAAATTATTAGCGACTGAAGATATTAACAGATATAGGAAAAATTACAAGTTTCTTCATATAGGACTTGTTCAAGTAGCACTTAAACCATTATATCGTTTAGGTCTAGATGTACCTATATGTCTTCTCCTAAGAGATAATAGATTACTAAATTTTGATGACTCATTATTAGCAGTATTACAAAGTAATTTAACTAATGGCCCTGGATATTTTAATTGTTATCCCAATTTATCCATAGATATTAATGATCAGAATATTATGGATACATTATAATTAAATGTTAAGACAAAAAATATGAATAGTAAAATAAATACTAGAGAAATAGCCATAATATATAGAGTATATTATAGACTAATGAAAACTACCTTAGCCCATAAGGCTAAAATAGTAAGCAATAAAGGAGTTACCATGCTTATGGAAGCAAATCATAATCATAATAAAACCTTTGTCTCAAAGATGATAAAATGGGATTACGTATTAATAAAAGATAATTGGCACTTTGACTCTATAACAGAGCCAAATATTGAAGAGGAAAATTCAAGAATTGAGCAGGTAGTTCAATTTTCGGATGGATCAATAGATATAATTTTTTTAAGATCCCAATCTTTTAGTCATGCTACTTCTAGTAAAAGAATGTCTTTTCCAAGATCCTCATTTTTTTCAACCCAAGAATAAAAGGAGGTAAATCTTGAAGACAGAGAAAAAATTAAAGGGAGTAGATTTTTCGGAAACAATTTCGAAAGTGAAATACGAACCTAGAATTACCAAGAAACCAACAAGTCCCGCAGCTAGTGAAATGCTAGGAGTAAGAGACTCTCTGTGCATGATCAGGTCAGATGAATAATTTGAACTTGACTTTGAATATCTAGATAAACTCTGGACGGATCCAGAGAATGCCATAAAAAGGGAATGGTATGTCCAAAGTTATTTATCAAAGGAAAGAATATCCTTTAGAAAAAATTGGCACACCGATATGAAAAGAATAAGATGTAATATAGAATCTTTTAAAAGGTTTGAGTATACTGGAAAATTAGACGATCAAGAAGAATCATTAAATATGATTGTCAATAAATGGTATACTAAAACTAAGGTGGTTGAATCTATAATTCCCCCATTAGAAGAAATTAGTTTACCCGTAGATGGTAGAGTTTTTACTGCTACACACTTTAAACTTGATATATTAGATACTGAAGGTGACCCTACAAATAAAGATATAAATCGGATAATTCAACAAAATAATTATACAAATCAATTGCTATATGTGGTCTCCAATCAAATCCTTAAGGCTGATAATAAATCAACTTTTAAGGATAAACCAAGCTCTTCCTATAGTGATAAGGATAAGAAGTTAGAAACTCACCCAATATTTAAATTACCAGATTTTTTGAAAGATAAATTCCCAAAATTTTAGGAAAAGTTTGAAATCCCGGATGATCTTATAGAAAAAATTAACGGAAGATTAAAAACCGAATTAAAATTTGATGATGATAAGGTCATAAAACCATATCTGGGAAAACTGATAATGATATCAACACGTTAAGTTCTAGATACTCTAATAAAAAGAACTATTATAAGAAACCCTCTTTTCTGGATATGCAGTATGAAGAAAAAATGATTTTTTATCTCATACTTCACATTCTGGAAGCGAAATTGCTGAATGGAATATTGATGGACTCGCACATCAAATATACAATAAACTGCATGAAATGGGAATGGCCATAACGTAATATAGAATGAAAAATATTATGGATAAACAAGCTGCCACATTAATTATAACAGGATTTATGGGAATATTAAAATATTGGTGGAATAATTATCTCACCGAAGATAATAAACAGAGTGTATTAAATGCTACTACTATTACACTAGTTATTAAGACTGAACCCACAGGACAAACTTCTGAAAATAAAATCTCAGAAGACGCCACCGCTTAATTTATAGCATAGCTAAACATTTTATAGGAGAACCCCAAATTTTCCAAGATAGAAGTCTAGAGATATTATCAAACCTATCCTGTCTAAAATTAGACGATTTTAGATGGTACAAAGAAATCTTCCTCAACAAAGTCATGGTTAGAGAAGACTGTAATCATGATTATTGGAAAGAAAAATTTATAAGTGGTTTACCAGCATTATTTGCTGAAAAAATTAGGATAAAATTAAAAGATAGGTTCGAGGGTAAAACTCCCTATAGTCAATTAACTTATGGTGACCTTATAAGCTTTATAAACGTCACTGGACTTGAATTATGTACAGACATGAAACTAAAAAATCAACTAAGAAGGGACAGTAAAATATCACGAAACAAGCTACGGAGTTTTTGCCAGGACTTCGGATATGTTAAATTATCCGCCCCTTCAAACGAAGCATCCAAGAAAATGAAAAGAAGACATAAATATTATAAGAATAAACCGGAAAACCCCATTATTACAAAAGAAGATTTAAAAAACATAAATCCACTTAAGGTGACACTAAATCTTATAAAAATAATACTGATAAATGCTGGAACAGTGGAAAGTTTGGTCACCGAGTCAGAGATTGTCGAGTACCTAATAAAAGAAAAGGTCAAATAAAATATGTTAGAACTTGAACAAGAAGTCAAGAATAAATTATATTCTATTCTTGAGGAAAATGAAAATAGTTCTTCCTCTGAGGAGAGTCTTAGTGACGATGATCAGCTAAATATCGCATATAGTTCTGACAACAGTGAGTCAAGTAATCACTGTGGATGCAGCGGCGCAATTTGCACTTGTGATAGCCTCTCTATAAATGTCATTACTAATAGTAACAAGGAGATTTTCTTTGAGATGATTGACCATATTGATGATCATGATCTTAAAAGAAAATATTTAATAGAATTAAAAAATATGGTTCTTAATCAACAACCAGAAAAAGAAACTATTGAACCCTTTAATATGAAAAATGTATTAAATAAATTTAAAGAACAAAAGTCTGACACAACACTACAAGATCTTCAGACTGAATTATTTCACATAAAAAAGGAAGTTAAGGAGGTTAAGCAAAGAATTGACAAACTAGAAACATAATCACTTACCGATAAAATTATAAAAGATTTGCAGCCTAAGCAAGAACCAGCGTCATACAAACCCGGAGAAACGTCGAAATCAGAAAAAGATGAGGAAGAAGAAATGGAGTCGCTAGAAGGAACTCTAGAAACCAAGTCAGGAATTAAAACAATTGTAATAGTTAAAGCTCAAAGTTACCACATACCTATTACATTAGTCATAAAAATAAATTATACTATTCATAAAATTGCATTATTAGATAGAGGTGCAGATCAAAACTGCTTAATTGAAGGAAAAATTCCTACTAAATACCTCAAAAAGAGAACTACCCAATTATTCTCCGCAACAGGAGAAAGACTCAAAATAAATTATAAACTCCATAGGGCAGACATATGAAATGATGGAATTTGTTTTATTAATGATTTTATAATTACCAAGGATATAATTGAAGAAATAATATTAGGTATCCCTTTTATAACTCAAGTAAAACCGTATACCGCCACGTTAGATGGCATTCACACCACTACGTTAGGAAAGTAAAACTGTATACCACCACGTTAGATGGCATTCACACCACTACGTTAGGAAAGGAAATTATTTTTCCTTATCTAAATAGTATGTCAAAAGAGGAAAGTGACTTTGTAAAAGATAAAACTATCTTCAGAATAAATCTACTTTCACAATAAATAAACTATTTAAAGGATGAAATAAAAATTAAGAGAATTGAATCTTCTTTAAAAACCCCGGAAGTAGAAGCCAAAATTAAGAGTCTCCAAGATGTCATCGAACAAGAAGTCTGTTCGGACTTTCCTGTCACGACCCGATTTCTTGGTCATGATGGCACCCACAATTCCCCCAGTAGGAGAACCAATCCCCGTAGTCCAGGACAGTTAGTAATGGGCTACTATCTAACAAATAAGCGGAAGAACAGTTTAATAAGCAAAAGATAAACTAAAGCTAAGCGCCGATCGCCAAGAGCTCACCCTCAGTGTGAAGTAATCCCCAACAGATCTCCAATCACGAATCACAGCAATCTAACGGTGATGACCCACGCTAGGATCTGCACCAAAAGATGCAGGGGGTAGGGTGAGCACCAAATGCGAAGCATAAGGTACCCAGTAGGTATCATAGACCGACTGGGCACATATAAGATAAAAGTGTAGTAACAGACAGAATAGAAGCAAGTAGTCACAGAAATCAACAAAAGGTACACAGGAACTAGCCCAGAGGGAAGTCAACAGAACCACATGTGAGGCCAGCAAGCAGAATATATACACCATAGGCACAGGTGAAAGTAAGAAACAACGCACCTAGGCCTTGCAATAACAGTGTATACATAATAAGTTTACGAAATGGACGTTATACCAGTAACCTCAAGTGTAAGAGGAAGAGGGAAAGAGTAATGATAGGCATGCTCAGAGACAGGAATCAAACTCAACTAATCATATCAATCTCAAATCCCGAAACTAACAGCCTAGCAGTAACCAATTTCATTCTTAACCGTAACAGGGAATAATTCTGTAAGTAAATAGCAAGAGTCTACCTACAGTCCCCGGCCGCCTATACAACCGAGCAACACAAACAAGTGAAAATAAACCCTCCGACATCCCATACTACCGGAGCGTACAATCAACAAACAACAAACAAGGGTGGAGCCTCAAACAATGAATGTTATGATGCATGAAGATCTCAAGTGAAATGGTCTCTCTGTATGTACCTCCTCCGGTGCTGATCCGGCCCTGCAGGTAGGTTCCATGAAAGGACACTGCCCGTATACCTCTACTCCACCGTATACCCTTCCTCCAGCACACGCAGCCCGAAGGCCCAGGCCCGGATGGCAAGGTCCATGGAGGTCCCCGACCCCATACTAAAATTCAGCATCAAAACATATCATCCGAAAGAAAGTCCGGGTTCAAGATAGAGACCCAGTCTTGAATATGCATGCCCAGACCCTGTCCAGGACTAAAGTAGTGGGAAAATATCTCAAAAACCCCTCCAAGGGTTCCCGGGCATAATCGGGTCTAAACAGTAGAAAGTCATTTCAGGTGCTCAGTCCGACCGAGGATAAAATCATCTCAAGTAGCAAGAAAACTCAACTAGCACCCTGGCCCTACCGAGTCTAGCGTTAATCGTAAAACTGGTGATATAAATCATAATTTTACCTTCTTTTACCCAAGAATATTCACAAGTTAAATCAAACCATTTCCAATTTATTTCCATAAAAAATGGGCCCCCAGGGCCATGCAAAGTTTAGAAAATAGTGCCAGTAGGCCCGAAGCCAAAACCGTAGCAAAAAATGGATAAAACCTCTTTATATTCATGGAAATGGTATGATCAAACACAATAGATGCCCAGCAGCTCACAATTAAACTATCGACCCTGCACAGGCCCATAGCTACTCACCAAGCATAACTAGCCTAGAAAGATAATTCTATGCCCGGGACTCGCGGACATTCCCAATATCCCACCTTCTATGTTCCAGAGTCAAGAAGGTCTCACACCACAAGGGTAAATAAAAAGTATCGTCAAGTACTACAAGCAACGGAGGAACAAAAGTAGGCGGACATGAATAAAGCGGTCAAGGTCTGTGGTACCAACCTAATAATCCAACCCAAGGATGCCAGCTAGTACAATTTTATCCAATATATGCTAAGTCTAGGGAGTTTAAACCATCACCTACCTACCGTCCAATTACAATCTGCTAGGACGACAATGTCCAAGCTCGAAACCACTCCAAGAATCTCCAAAATGACAAAAATACCTTCCAACGAACGTCCGAATGCCCGTAGTTCCTTCACGGAAATTGTTCCTTACGTCCTAAGCTTTGAAAACACTATATATATGCAGCTTATACTCACCTATAAACAGTTCATAATTAAGCTTAAATCGGCAGATTTCCCAAAAGAATCATAACTTAATGAACCGTCCGTAGAATTTCATAAAAACGATCATAAAAGAGCCCCGAGATGGTTACCTTAGCAAACCAAGTGTAAAGCTTGAATAAAAACCAAGAAATACCAATTCCTATCTTTTGAAACCAGCTCCAAACGTGGTTTATCGAAGGGGAAAATGGCTGCCACGCATAGAGGTCGCGTTTCTAGGCACGGGGACAAACTTTAGCGATAGAAATCACCAAAAACGCACCTTCATAACTCAAGAACTCTCTTAGAACCCTCCCTTATGTTTTCTCTATGTTTCAGAACTGAATTGGCCTTTTAAAACGTGAATTGGAGGCTTTAACTCAATTTTGACCCAACCCGGTTTGCGACCCAGTTTCTGCCAGACAGTCCGCGGTAAAACAGTCATAACGTTTTACTCCAAGATCGGTTGGACGTGATGTTTCATGCATTGGAAACTAGACTCGTAGACCTTCGATTTGGTAGGTCGGGGGACTTATAAATCTTTATATATTGAGAGAAAAGCTCTGAGACATTTGACCCAAAGTCCAGAAAATTTATTAAAGAAACTTACGATAACTTTTGTCGACTTGCTTGATTTCAAAACTTATCATACGACCATAAAGACCAAACAAACGACCCGGGCACCGAACTACCGGTCCCGACAAGCCTTAAATGACTTGAGGCCGCTACAAACAAGCTCTAACGGTACAAGAAAGGTGAAAACTCATAAATGACCGGAAGGGTCATTACATCATCCACTACTTAAAAGACTTTTTTCCTCGAAAGTCAAGAACAAGGAAGTACCTGAAGGCTCGAACAACTGCGGATACTGAGCCCGCATATCTCTTTCGGTCTCCTAGGTAGCCTCCTCAACTAGATGGTGCCTCCACTGAACCTTGACAACCGGGATCTTCCGAGACCTCAATCTCCTGACATCTCTTGCCAAAATAGCTACCGGCTCCTCAACAAAGGCTAAACTCTCATCCAGCTGAACGGTCTCCCACTGCAACATATGAGACTCATCTGGAACATACCGCCGCAACATCGATACATGGAAAATCGGGTGCATAGATGAAAACATCGGAGGCAAAGCTAACAGATACGAAACACTACCAACCCTCTAGAGAATCTCGAATGGCCCAATGTACCTGGGGCTAAGCTTGGCCCGCCTACCAAATCTCATCACACCCTTCATGGGCGATACATGGAGAAATACTAAATCACCAACACTGAACTCTAAGGCACAAAGTCTACGATCAGCGTAGCTCTTCTGCCTACTCTGGGCTGCCTGAAGTCTATCCTAAATCACTCAGACCCGGTCTAAGGAATCTCGAAGCAAATTTGTACTATGTGGCCTAGATTCAGAACTATTAAACAAACCAATCAGCGATCTGCAACACCTACCATACAAGGCCTCAAAAGGTGCCATACCAATGCTCGAATGTAAACTATTATTTTAAGAAAACTCAGCCAAAGGCACAAACGGATCCCACGAACCTCCGAAGTGAAAAACACAGGCCCGAAGAATGTCCTCCAGGACCTGAATAGTCCTCTCAGGGTGGAAAGTAGTACTAAGCTGAACCTCTGTACCCAAATCTCGCTGAATATCCCTCCAGAACTGAGATGTGAACTGAGTGTCGCGGTCTAAAATGATAGAAGCTGGGACCCCGTGCAATCGAACAATCTCACGAATGTAGATCTGAGCTAACCTCTCTGCACCATAAGAAGTCTGAACTGGTAAGAAATGTGCTGACTTAGTCAGCCTATCAATAATCACCCATATGGAATCAAACCCACGAGAAGTACGAGGTAACCCAACAACGAAGTCCATAGTAATACCTTCCCACTTCCACTCAGGAATAGGAAGTCGCTGCATCAAACCACCCGATCTCATGTGCTCGAACATAACCTGCTGATAGTTCAAGCACCGAGATACAAAATCTGCCACATCCTGCTTCATACCGCTCCACCAGTAAAGCTGTCTTAATTCTATATACATCTTTGCTGCGCCAGGATGAATGGAGTATCTAGTACAAAGTGCCTTACGAAGTATCAACTGAATCAAATAACTAACCCTCAGAACACAAGGGCGACTATCAAACCTCAGAACCCCATCTGAATCTAGAGTAGCCCGACTGTTCTCACCTTGAACAACCTGATCACGAAGGTCACACAACTGCTGATCCTCAAACTGACGACTCTGAATCTGATCAATCAAAGTAGAACGAACCTCAACACTAGCGAGAACTCTACTAGGATCTGACAAGTCAATCCTAATCAAACGGTTAGCCAAGGACTGGATGTCTAAGGCCAACGATTGCTCTGAAACTGAAAGAGAAGCTAGGCTACCCATACTCACCACCTTTTGGTTCAAGGCATTCACTACCACGTTTGCCTTGCCCGGATGATACAGAATAGTGAAGTCATAGTTCTTCAATAACTCAACCCATCTCCTCTGCCTCGAGTTCAGCTCTCGCTGACTCGTGATATACTAAAGACTACGGTGATCAGTGAAGATCTCACAGTGAACTCCATATAGGTAATGCCTCAAGATCTTGAGCGCAAAAACTACCGCCGCTAACTCTAAGTCATGAGTGGGGTAGTTGTGCTCGTGAACCTTCAGCTGCCTCTACGCATATGCTATTACTCGACCCTACTACATCAACACACCACCAAGACCAACCCCAGAACCATCACAATACACGGAGAAGCTCTGACCCTCAACCGGCAAAGTCAAAATTGGAGCTGAAGTCAATAAGGCCTTAAGCCTCTGGAAGCTATCCTCGCACTGATCCGACCACTAAAATAGGACATCCTTACTAGTCAGCATAGTCAAAGGTGCTGCTATGGAAGAAAATCCCTGAATGAAGCGTCTTTAGTAACCTGCTAACCCAATAAAACTGTGGACCTCAGTAACTGTAGTGGGTCTAGGCCAATCACAAACTGCTAAAATCTTTCCTGGATCAACCCTAATCCCATCCTTAGACACCACGTGCCCTAGGAATGCAACTGACTCAAGCCAAAACTCGCACTTTGAGAACTTGGCATAAAGCCGATGATCTCTCAAAGTCTAGAGTATAACCCTCAAGTGCTGCTCATGCTCATCTCTACTATGCGAGTATACAAAGATGTCGTCTATAAAAACTATCACAAATGAGTCCAAATACGGGCCAAGAACCCTGTGCATCAAGTTCATAAAGGCTGCAAGGGCATTAGTCAACCCAAAAGACATCACCAGGAACTCATAATGGCCATAACGTGTCCTGAATACTGTCTTAGGGATGTCCTCCACCCTAATCCTCAACTGATGGTAGCCGGACCTCAAATCAATCTTTGAAAACATAACTGAACCCTGAAGCTGGTCAAATAAGTCGTCAATCCTCGGCATCGGATACCTATTCTTCACTGTCATACTATTCAGATGCCAATAATCAATACACATGCGCATCGACCCATCCGTCTTCTTCAAGAAGAGAATAGGAGAACCTCAAGGTGACACACTCGGTCTAATAAACCCCTTAGCTAACAGATCCTAGAGCTGCTCCTTAAGCTCCCTCAACTCAGACGGATCCATACGGTAAGGAGAAATAGAAATGGGTCTGGTGCCTGGCTCTAACTCAATAGCAAAATCAATATCTCTCTCAGGTAGAAGGCCTGGCAAGTCGGTAGGAAACACATCAAGGAAGTCTCTAACCACAAGAACAAACTCAGGAGACGTAGGGTCAACACTAGCATCTCAGACATATGCTAGATAAGATAAACACCCACGGGAAATCAACGTCCTAGCTCGAAGACAAGAGATGATCCCAGACAGTGCATGGCTAACAGAACCCTGCCACACAACCGGGGATACACCAGGCACAACTATGGTAATGGTTTTGGTATAACAATCCAAAACCACAAGGTGAGGGTATAACCAGTGCATGCCCAGTATCACATCAAAATCTAGCATATCAAGGATCATCAAATCACCCAAGTCTCTAAATCCTCAATATATATCATACAAGATCATACAATCGGATCCACTACTAAAGAATCTCCTACTGGGGTCAAAACAGAAATAGGAACAGATAATGGCTCACTAGACAACCCCAAACAAGGCACAAACTAGGCAGATACATATGAACAAGTGGATCCAGGATCAAATAAAGCCATAGCGGATTGATGGCACACATAAATTGTACCTGTAATCACAGCATCCGAGGTCTCTTCCTCTGGTCTCCTAGGGATAGCGTAAAACTGACGATGACCTCCACCTGCTCGACCGCCATCCCTACCACCTACTCTGCCATACAAAGCACCACCCCTAGCCTGACGACCACCCACTCTAGCTGGAGGCTGAACTGCTCGTAAAGGCTCAACCGGCTGAACTGTACCCTACTGAGGGCAATCTCTAGAAAAATGACCAATCACACCATAATTAAAACAAGCCCCTGGAGGCCTACTCGGTCCGGATGAACTAGCAGGTCCCATATGGCCACCATGGCCTGATGCCCCAGAAGTTGTACCCCTCGAAGACTGGCTGCTATTGCCTTGATGGCTGCTCTGACCCTGCTCGAACTGGGTACTACCAGAAGTCTGAAGGGAAGCCTGAACCAGTCGGCTGGACTGACCCTGGTGCTGCTGTGGCTGATAACCCTGGCCCCACTGGCCAGAACCTCTACCACCATATCTGGAACCACTGTAGCCACCCTGATGTCGAGGCCTCTTATCTCTTGACCCCTGATTATATCGCTATAAGTTCTCCACAGTACGGGCATAGTCTGCGATAGCCTGAAATGACCGACCACCGGCAATCAATATCTCAACTGAATGCCTCATCTCTGGCCTCAAACCCTATATAAATTTGCGAATCCTATCTGTCGTGGTAGGAATGATCATAGCTCCAAATGGTGCTAGCTGATGAAAACAGGTCTCATACTCCGAGACAGTCGTAGACTCCTGCATAAGGTGAGTAAACTGCTCTTTGCGATGCTCACGATCAATCTGAGACAAGAACTTAGCCATAAAGGCCTCATAAAACTCATACCAGGTCAAAGGTGGTGACGATGGTGGTCTACAAGCAACCTGGGCCCTTCACCATAACTTCGCTGGGCCCTCTAACTGATAGGTAGTAAAACTAACCCCGTGAGTCTCCAACAAACCCAAATGATGCAACATCTCCTCACAGGTAGTAATAAAGTCATGTGGATCCTGTCCAGAAGTACCAGCAAACCTCAGAGGTGCTAACCTCAAAAACCTACCTAACGCCTTCTGCTCTGACTCTGTCATAGCTGGGCGAGGAGCAAGAGGCTGTGCAACAGATGGGACCAGAATGACCTACGCATGGGGAGCCACAATAGCAGGCTGCGCTCCTGAACTCTGTACATACAAGGCTACCCCGTGAGTGGATGTATGTGCTACCTCAGAAGGCCGCTCTCCAATCATACCCAAAAGCTATAATAGTAATCCCTGAATATCTGGAGGCTGAGCTGCGGATGGAGCTGGCACAGAAGTAGGCGCTGGAGCTGGTACTGGAGCTGGTGGTACCTGGGCTTCCCCCTGATCCACATGCTGCTCGGGCTCTATCTCAACTCTAGCAGCTGTAGCAGGTGCCGCTGCTCAAGGGCGTCCTCGACCTCTAGCTTGAGTGGGAGGCTCATCTCTGCCTGATGCCGATGATCTCATACGAACCATCTGCGAAAGAATGAAGTAGAACAAATGAGATTTCCAGAAACTTCAAGGGTCCTATGCACGACACAGAAGCAATGAAAGAGTCAAATTTCCTAACATGTCACTGTAGCCTCCCAAAGATTGAGTACGGACATCTCCTCCCTGATCCGTTGGACTCTACTAGACATTGTCTCATATACCGATGACACCGGTGCCCCGATCCGTTGGACTCTACTAGACATTGGCTCCTATACCGATGACACCGGTGAACCTAGAGCTCTGATACCAAGTTGTCACGACCCATTTTCTTGGTCATGATGGCACCTACAATCCCCCCAGTAGGAGAACCAATCCTCGTAGCCCAGGACAGTTAGTAATGGGCTACTATTTAACAAATAAGCGGAAGAACATTTTAATAAGCAAAAGATAAACTAAAGCTAAGCTCCGATCTCTAAGAGCTCACCCTCAGTCTGAAGTAGTCCCCAACTGATCTCCAAGCACGAATCACAATGATCTAACGGTGATGACCCACGCTAAGATCTGCACCAAAAGATGCATGGGGTAGGGTGAGCACCAAATGCGAAGCATAAGGTACCCAGTAGGTATCATAGGCCGACTAGGCACATATAAGATAAAAGCGTAGTAACAGACATAATAAAAGCAAGTAGTCACAGAAATCAACAAAAGGTACACAGGAAATAGCCCAGAGGGAAGTCAACAAAACCACTTGTGAGGCCAGCAAGCAGAATATATACACCATAGGCACAAGTGAAAGTAAGAAACAACGCACCTGGGGTACTTGCAATAATAGTGTATACAGAATAAGTTTACGAAATGGACGGTATACCGGTAACCTCAAGTGTAAGAAGAAGAGGGAAAGAGTAATGATAGGCATGCTCAGAGGTAGGAATCAAACTCAACTAATCATATCAATCTCAAATCCAGAAACTAACAGCCTAGCAATAACAAATTTCATACTTAACCGTAACAGGGAACAATTCTTTAAGTAAATAGCAAGAATCTACCTACAGTCCCCCGGCCGCCCATACAACTGAGGAACACAAACAAGTGAAAACAAACCCTCCAGCATCCCATACTACCAGAGCGTACAATCAACAAACAACAAAAAGGGGTGGAGCATCAAACAATGAATGATATGATGCATGAAGATCTCAAGTGAAATGGTATCTCTGTATGTACCTCTTCCGGTGCCGATCCGGCCCAGCAGGTAGGTTCTATGGAAGGACACTGCCCGTATACCTCTACTTCGCCGTATACCCTTCCTCCGGCACATGCATCCCAAAGCCCCAGGCCCGGATGGCAAGGTCCATGTAGGTCCCCGACCCCATACTAAAATTCAGTATCAAAACATGTTATCCGGAGGCTAGTCCGGGTTCAAGATAGAGACCCAGTCTCGAATATGCATTCCCAGACCCTGTCCAGGACTAAAGTAGTGGGAAAATATCTCAAAAACCCCTCCAAGGGTGACCGGGCATAACCGAGTTTAAATAGTAGAAAGTCAACTCAGGTGCTCGGTCCGACCGAGGCTAAAATCATCTCAAGTAGCAAGAAAACTCAACTAGCACCCCGGCCCTGCCGAGTCTAGCGTTAATCGTAAAACTGGTGATATAAATCATAATTTTACCTTCTTTTACCCAAGAATATTCACAAGTTAAATCAAGCCATTTCCAATTCATTTCCATCAAAAAGGGGCCCCGGGGTGATGCAAGGTTTAGAAAATAGTGCCAGTAGGTCCAAAGTCAAAACCGTAGTAAAACATGGATAAAACCTCTTTATATGCATGGAAATGGTATGATCAAACACAATAGCTGCCAAGCAGCTCACAATCAACCGAGCGACCATGCACAGGCCCATAGCTACTCAGCAAGCATAACCAGCCTAGAAGGATAATTCTATGCCCGAGACTCGTGGACATTCCCAATATCACACCTTCTATGTTCCAGAGTTAACAAGGCCTCACAGGACCACAAGGGTAAATAAAAGTAGGCAGACATGAATAAAGCGGTCAAGGTCTGTGGTACCAACCTAATAATCCAACCCAATGATGCCATCTAGTACAATTTTATCCAATATATGCTAAGTATAGGGAGTTTAAACCATAACCTACCTGCTGTTCAATGACAAGCTGCTAGGACGACGACGTCCAAGCTCGAACTACTCCAAGAAGCTCCAAAATGACAAAAATACCTTCCAACGAACGTCCGAATGCCTGTAGTTCCTTCACGGAAATTGTTCCTTACATCCTAAGCTTTGAAAACACTATATATACGCATCTTATACTCACGTATAAATAGTTAATAATTAAGCTTAAATTGGCAGATTTCCCAAAAGAATCATAACTTAACAAAATGTCCGTAGAATTTCATAAAACGATCATAAAAGAGCCCCGAGATGGTTACCTTAGCAAACCAAGTGTAAAGATTGAATAAACACCAAGAAATACCAATCTCTATCTTTTGAAACCAACTCCAAACATGGTTTATCAAAGGGGGAAATGGCTGCCACGCGTAGAGGTGGCGTTTCTAGGCACGGGGACAAACTTTAGAGATAGAAATCACCAAAAACGCACCTTGATCACTCAAGAACTTTCTTGGAACCCTCCATTATGTTTTCTCTCTGTTTCAGAACTGAAATAGCGTTTTAAAACGTGAATTGGAGGCTTTAAATCAATTTTGACCCGACCCGGTTCGCGACTCAGTTTCTGCCAGACAGTCCGCGGTAAAACAGTCATAACTTTTTACTCCTAGATAGGTTGGACGTGAGGTTTTGTGCGTTGGAAACTAGACTCATAGACCTTAGATTTAGTAGGTTGGGGGACTTCTAACTCTTTATATATTGAGAGAAAATCTCTGAGACATTTGACCCAAAGTCCAGAAAATTTATTAAAGAAACTTACGATAACTTTTGCCGACTTGCTTGACTTCAAAACTTATCATACGACCATAAAGACCAAACAAATGACCCGGGCACCGAACTACTGGTCTCGACAAGCCTTAAATAAATTGGGGCCGCTACAAACAAGCTCTAACTGTACAAGAAAGGTGAAAACTCATAAATGACCGGATGGGTCATTACATTTTCTAATGCCTTTTGGGAAAGGAAAAGACATATTGTTGAATTACCATATATCTAGGTATTCGATGAGAGAGTCATCCCCACTAAGGAGAGACCTATACAAATGAACCATGAATTAATGAAATATTGTAAAAATAAAATCAATGATTTACTTGATAAAAAAATTATTAGATCTTCTAAGTCTCCCTGGAGTTGCTAAACATTTTATGTCAACAATAGCACAGAAAAGGAAAGAGGAGCCCCAAGACTGGTCATAAATTATAAGCCCCTTAATAAGGTTTTAAAATGGATTAGATATCCTATACCCAATAAAAGAGATCTTCTTAAAAGAACCTATAAAGCTAATATTTATAGTAAGTTCGATATGAAATCAGGATTTTGGCAGATACAAATCGCCAAAAAGGATAAATATAAAACAACCTTTAATGTACCTTTTGGACAATACGAATGGAATGTAATGCCATTCGGATTAAAAAATGCACCATCTGAATTTCAAAATATTATGAACAATATATTTAATCAATATAGTAATATTTCTATAGTTTATATAGATGACATTTTAATATATTCAGAGGATATTGATCAACACATTAATACTATTATAACCTTTTTAAAAATTAATAAACAAAATGGTTTAGTGGTAAGTGCTAAAAAGATTAAATTATTTCAAACCGCTATTAGATTTCTTGGTCATGACTTATATCAAGAAACCTATAAATCTATTTGCAGAGCCATAGAGTTCTCATCTAAATTTCCAGATGAGTTAATTGATAAAACGCAGCTCCAAATATTTTTAGGGAGTCTCAACTATGTTGCGGATTTTATTCCAAATATTAGGCAGATTTGTAAACATCTTTATCAGCGTCTTAAGAAGGATCCAGTCCTATGGGGATTAGAGCAGACTAAGATGGTCCAAAAAATTAAATCAATAGTTCAGAAACTTTCATGTCTAGGAATACCACATCCAGAGGCATTTATGATAGTAGAAACTGATGCCTCAGACGTAGGATACAGAGGGATCCTTAAACAAAGAGTTTCTCTAGAAACCCCTGAACAATTAGTAAGATTCACTTCAGATTTATGGAATAATGCCCAGAAAAATTGTAGTACCATTAAAAAAGAAATTTTGGCTATAGTACTATGTATTACCAAATTTCAAGATGATTTAATAAACAAAGATTTTTTGTTAAGAGTAGACTGCAAAGCAGCTAAATATGTTTTACAAAAAGATGTTAAAAATTTAGTTTCTAAACAAATATTTGCTAGATGGCAATCTTTTATAACAGGGGAAAATAATTCTCAGATTTTTTAACAAGAGAATTTTTACAGGGAAATAATGAGATCCGGAACCCTAGGAATAAGACCTCAAGGCCCCCATTCCCAGCCTTCAAACCTGAAGAAAAAATGGAAAGACCTTTTAAGGAAAAAGATAAACCAAAACCCGAGAATAGATATTCAGTTATGGCAGAATTTCCATATCTGCCAAAAGCTACCATTCCTTCACCATTAAAAGAACCTATAACAAGTTTGACCAAATTACAACCTCTTAAAACAGTTTTCACGGAAGAATTATCCTCAACAGGTAATAAAGACATCATTGTCCAAACCAAGGATAGTTACAAAATGAAGCCACTGGAGACGTACGCTCAGGCAGTCCTCCCAACTACCCTGAATGGAACATGGAGATTACTCCAAATAAAGAGCAATTTGAAATAATAGATTTGCAGATATTGCCGATCATGGCGCTTGATAAAAAATACGAAGGTTTTGGAATACCAGACCTATTAAAACCTTGCTATACAAATCGGAATTATGTGGAGACAAAGGACCCCTCAAAACCCAAAGGTATTATGAGTTCATTTTAAAAGATATTGATTCAGTGAAGATCGCGCACAAATTAAAGGATATTAATAATCCATACAGCATTGAATACTCAAAATTCATAATTGAAAGGATTATAAGCCCCTTTGAATGGTTCAAGTATCATCTACATACTCCTATTCCCCTATCAGAAGTTCATCGACCCTAGACATACAATTTGTATGATTATAAGGTGGCCTGGTACAATTTCATGTATGTTAGGCCCAATACTCACTCATGGTTTGTGAGATATTTAGAGGAGATAAAAAGTGCGGTAATCCCTAGATGGTTCTACATATGGTGGAGCCAATTTGGAGGAAATAAACAGGTATTATCAACACATTTTCAGAAGCAGTTTGAGAAATTCCAGGTAGAGCAGAATATCTCCACCCTACCAGAAAATGTCAAGTTATGTAAAAGTTTTATTGCTAAAAGAATTTTCTATATTATCTATTGGTCCTTCGATATTCATGAATTTGAAAGGATCAATTATTTGAGTAAAACCATCAGAATCAAAGGTTGGACATCAACAGTCTGCGATAATACAAGAGAATCAAGTTTGTCGCTATCCAAAGAGGAATTAAAAAGGAGGCTCGAAGAAGCTTTATCAAGTCTAAACAAGAACACCAAATCAAAACAAATAATGGAGTTATTAGATACTACATCCTCGCACACTAGCGAGCCCAACAATAGAGACATGATGGATCCACAAGGGATAGCTCAAGCTTATCTCCTCAACTGAGGAAAAGAGCCGGCATGCCCTTTCAACGGAATAAAGAGGTAATACAAGTCAATGCACAATATCATGAATAAGAAGAATTAAAAGAAGCACAAAAATTAGCAAGACAACATGAGGTAAAAAGAAAGCAACATTGATGACAAGAAGTAAAGAAATGGCAACATCAAAATCAGCAAAATGACAAGAAGTAAATGGCAACATTGAAAACAAGAAGTTAAAATATGGCAACAACAAAATCAGCAAAATGACAAGAAGTGAAAAGACGGCAACATCAAATGCCAAAGTTTCATTTTCAAGAAGAAACAACTTCCAACAAGATAAATATGATTTTCTGTATCCGTGTAAAATTAAGTCAGTCACGTGGAGACACGTGTTAGATAAATAGAGTTAGTAGTAAATTGAGTCAGCACTTTTATATCCATGTAATATTAAGTCTGCCATGTGTAGACACATGTTAGATAAATAGTATTAGTAGTAGGCTGAGTCAGCCCTTTCAGGTCTATTTAAGACCTTTGCTTTGTACGAAGGAGGGCATTCGGAAATTTAGGAACTCACTTCCATATTTCCCACCTATTCTCTCTCTGTACTCAACCATTCCTTCTAATCAATAAACATCTTTTTAAGTACTTTCCCTACTGTTATTTTAATCTATTTTCAAAATAGAAAACTTTTGTAGTATCTTATTTGCACCTATTGTTTAATTTTCTTACTGTTCTTTTGTTTGTTTGATTTTCCTACTGTTGTTTTTCTACTTTTCTTTGTTAATATTTTCAAATTATATAATAATATTTTAATATTATATCTACGATCCGTTCTATGGTATTGAATGGATCATAGATATAATATTAAAATATTAGTTTGAACATATTTTCAAAAGAACAGTAGGAAATTAAACAATCAAAAGAACAGTTAAGAAAATTAAAAAGAACCAAAAGATACTACAAAAGTTTAATTTTAAAACAAATTAAAACAACAGTAGAGAAAATACTTACAAGAAAGGTTTTTATTGAGTAGAGGGAAATATTGAGTACATGGAAGGAAAGGATGGGAAATATTGAAGTTAGTGGCTAAGTTTCCGAATGCCCTCCTTCGTACAAAGCAAAGATCTTAAATAGACCTGAAAGTGATGACTCAGCCTACTGCTAATACTATTTATCTAACATGTGTCTACACATGGCACACTTAATATTACATGGATATAAATGTGTTGACTCAATTTACTACTAACTCTATTTATCTAACACGTGTATCCACGTGGCTGACTTAATTTTACACGGATACAAAAGATCATATTTATCTTGTTGGAAATAGTTTCTTCTTGACAATGAAATTTTGGCATTTGATATTGCCGTCTTTTCACTTCTTGTCATTTTGTTGATTTTGTTGTTGCCATCTTTTCACTTCTTGTCTTCAATGTTGCCATTTACTTCTTGTCATTTTGCTTATTTTGATGTTGCCACTTCTTTACTTCTTGTCATCAATGTTGCTTTCTTTTTACATCATGTTGTCTTGATGATTTTTGTGCTTCTTTTAATTCTTCTTATTCATGATATTGTGCATTGACTTATAGTAACTCTTTATTCCGTTGAAAGGGCATGCCGACTCTATTCCTAAATTGAGGAGATAAGCTTGAGTTATCCCTTGTGGATCCATCATGTCTCCATTGTTGGGCTCGCTAGTGTGCGAGGATGCAGTATCTAATAACTCCATTATTTGTTTTGATTCAGTGTTCTTGTTCAGACTTGATAAAGCTTCTTCGAGCCTCCTTCTTAATTCCTCTTTGGATAGCGACGAACTTGATGCTCTTGTATTATCGCGGACTGTTTGTGTCCAACCTTTGATTCTGATGGTTTTACTCAAATATTTGATCCTTTCAAATTCATGAATATCGAAGGACCAATAGATAATATAGGAAATTCTTTTAGCAATAAAAAATTTACATAACTTGACATTTTTCGGTACGGTGGAGATATTCTTCTCTACCTGGAATATCTCAAATTGCTTCTGAAAATGTGTTGACAATACCTGTTTATTTCCTCCAAATTGGCTCCACCATTCGTATAACCATTTAGGGATTACCGCACTTTTCATCTCCTCTTAATATTTCACAAACCAGGAGTGAGTATTGGGCCTAACATACATGAAATTGTACCAGGCCGCCTTATAATCATATCAATTATATTTCTGGGGTCGATGAACTTCTGATAGGGGAATAGGGGTATGTAGATGATCCTTGAACCATTCAAAAGGGCTTAGAATCCTTTTAATTGTGAATTTTGAGTATTCAATACTGTCTGGATTATTAATATCCTTTAATTTGTGCTCGATCTTCACTAAATCAGTATCTGTTAAAATGAACTCATAATACCTTCGGGTTTTGAGGGGATCCTCTGTCTCCACATAATTCCAATTTGTATAGCAAACTTTTAATAGGTCTGGTACTCCGAAACCTTCGTATTTTTTATCAAGCGCCATGATCGGTAATACCTGCAAATATATTATTTCAAATTGCTCTTTATTTGGAGTAATCTCTATGTTCCGTTCTGGGGTAGTTGGGAGGACTGCCTAAGCGTACGTCTCCGGTGGCTTCATTTTGTAACTATCCTTGGTTTGGACAGTGATGTCTTTATTACCTGTTGAGGAGGTGTCACGACCCAAACCATTGTGAGTGGCACCCACCCAACCTCTGGATGAGCGAACCAATAGAGTTCAACCCTTAGCCTAGACTAACAGCCTAAAACCAATAGCAAAAAGTAAACTAGCAATTCAAATCAGCAAAGAACTATATCTTTAAAATTTTCCTGCGGAAAATCCTCCTAGAAATTGAAAGTCGCAGTACCAAACAATTCTACCAACATCTAGAGTACGGGAATGCAACCCTAAAACTTAGACAATAAAAGAGATAGTCTAAGCCCGAAACAATTGGGCTATAACTTAAAAAATAAGCATCAAGGCGGCTTGGTCGAACGGCTCACCCTTGATATCTTGGAATAATCCGGCATACAGTGAGGTCATGCGTCAACCTCCGGAAGATTTTCTATACTCACAACAAAAACAAGCAAGTGCAGTATCAGTACAGAACCACCGTGTACTGGTAGGATCATCAACCAATTTCAAAATAAACAGTGTATAAGCAGAACAACAATCAAGTAATTAGTATGGAAGACATGCAACAAGTCAACAGACCCTACACTACAAGTCTCTACCTATCTTGTTCTAGCAAGAAATCCATCTCTGATAACTCTAAACCAGAATCATATACCAATAACTATACCTTTCCATCTAGCCCGGACCCACCCTGGAATCCCCTCTAAACAACACCTAAGTGTCAATGAACAACCCCGCCTAATCCAAGACCCACTCAACAATTATAACAAAATTTCCCTGTCACTCAAGGACTACCAAAACAAGTATCACATTTCAGTGAAACAAACCAGTCCACTCACAGAACCAATAACAGTCAATGCAATACAACAACAACAATGCAATACAACAACAACAATGCAAAGATGCAGTGAAACAAATTCGTACCAGGCGTGGTACCGGAGCCAACCGTTAGTATCCTGTAATAGGCATGGTACCTGAGCCAACCGTTATTATTCCCGTACCAGGCGTGGTACCCGAGCCAACCAAATGTCAATAATCCATAGTCAATAGATTAACAAACAACTTGTAAACGAACAAGCAACACACCGTTCAATTCACAGACTATAAAACAGGACCCTTAGACATTCTACACAATTCCTCTAAGCAATGTAATTCATACAAGCACTTAGATAAGAGTACAAACATATACCACATTCACAGGAATCATAAGCCATCACCTACCTCGAAATGATCCAATCTCGTGTTCCGGATTCCTTTCTCGTTCTTGGTCTAAAATAACATACAAGTACATAAAAATTAACAAACAAGGCATGTACATTACCCAGATTACACCAAATCCCAAAACCCCAGGCCACCCATGATCATTCCACCCTTTTCCTGGGCTTTTCCACCATTAATTTCCCTAGTTCTATCATTTTCACGGATAAAAATAGAGAATTTAACAACATATGACCATTATATTTCACTTTTAACAATACCTAAGAACTTTCATGTTTAGAATCCCCTTTCTTGCCTGGATTCCACCATTCCTAGGTTATTCCAACCTTCCCCCAAGTTACCTGCTAGCAATTCTACCGCATAGGAAAAGTAGTGCAAAGTTTGGGGAGTAGAAACCTTACCTTAGGGAAGAAAAATAATGAAGAACGGAGGAAAAATGCCTGAAATTGCCCTAGTTCTTCTCCCAAATGAATTGTATAAAACAAGAATGTTTTGGGGAAGTTTCTGCATTAAAAATCCATTGGCCCGCTATAGCGGTCCCGCTATAGCAGGCGACTTCCGCTATAGCGGTCTTAAGCGGCGTTGACCGCCTTGACCACCGCTATAGCGGTATTTTCCACTGCTATAGCAGAGGTTGCTACGGCAGAGCCGTTGCACTCTTCACGGAGAGAATGTTATGAAATATCCAAAATTTAGTCATTTTATAACACACTTGCTTCCCCCGATGACCCGAAACAACTCCTCCATGTCAAATGCGATTCCGGGAGTTTTACTTACCCAAATTCAATTTTGAAAAGTCCCTCGGACTCCTTTATGTATTGGCTATGTGGAAAACTAGCTCAAAATAAGACACCTAACCCAATCCTTACCCAGATTTCCTTAGACTCCATCTCGCTTCAAATTCGGCCGAGGCTAGCCTAGCCCAGAATTTCAAACTCCCCAACCCGGAGTTTTCTAACTCTAAAACTTGGCATGATTGGACTATCCATAATGATGGACCTGGTCGTTACAACAGACAACAATTTACCCATCATTCATCCCCAAACGATCAAACCTGAATTTACAGAAAAATAGGAGAGTAAGTGTCATACCTGAATCCTCAAACAACCGAGGGTACTTGTACTGCATGTCCTTCTTGGTTTCCGAAGTGGCTTCCTCAACCGGACGATGCTTTCACTGAACTTTTACCATGTCAATCACCTTTTTCCTTAACCTCCGGACATCTCTAGCAAGAATCAAGACTGGTTCCTCATTATAACGAAGATCCTTGTCGAAAAGTACCTCATCCCACTTGATGATGTAATCCCCATCCCCATGGTATCGCTTAAGCATGGATACATGAATACCGGATAGACGCCTGACAAACTGGGCGGCAGTGCTAACTTGTAAGCCACTTGCCCCACAATCTCAAGAACCTCAAATGGGCCGAGGGCTAAGTTTCCCTTCTTACCAAACTTCATAACTCCCTTTATTGGTGACACATTCAGTAATACCTTCTCACCAACCTGAAACTCCATGTCCCGGACCTTGCGATCTACATACTCCTTATGCCTGCTTTGGGCAGCCAGCAATTTGTCCTGAAGGCCGCTTACCTTTTCCTGCACTTCCTTTACTAAGTCCATGCCCAGGGGCTTTACATCTCCTTTCTCAAGCAACCCAACCGATGATCTGCAGTTCCTCTCATACAATGCCTCGAATGGTGCCATGTCAAAACTAGAGTGGTAGCTATTATTATACGAGAATTAGCACAATGGTAGAAACTGGTCCCAATATCCCCCGAAGTCCATCACACACACTCTCAGCATGTCCTCCAATACCTGGATTATCCTCTCTGTCTGACCATCAGTCTGAGGATGGAAGGATGTGCTAAAGGCGAGTTGTGTACCCAACTCTTCATGTAACTTACCCCAAAACATAGAGGTACACTGTGTACCCCTGTCTGAAATGATGGACAGTGGTACCCCATGTAATCTCACAATTTCCTTCACTTAGATCTTGGAAAATTACTGTGAATTGTAATCCACCCTGACCGGAATGAAATTAGTGTACTTGGTCAGCCTGTCAACAATGACCCAAATCGAGTCATACTTTCTCAATGTCTTGGGAAGACCCACCACAAAGTCCATGGCTATCCTTTCCCACTTCCATTCTGCAATTGGCATTCTCTAAAGTAGTCTTGCTGGTCTCTGATGTTCATACTTTACATGCTGGCAGTACTGACAATTGGACATAAAATCAACTATGTCCCATTTTATCCCGGGCCACCAGTAACGCTGCCTCAAGTTTCTGTACATTTTAGTCACACCCGGATGAATTGAGTACCGCAAACCATGAGCTTCTGCCAAGATTTTCTAAATTATATCATCAACCTGAGGAACACAAATCCTTTCCCTGAAATGTAACACTCTACCGGAGTCTAACGTGACATCTCTGGACACCACAAATATCACTTTACCTCATAGCTTACTCAGTTTGGGATCCTGAAAGTGTTTGGATTTTATTTCCTCCATGAAGGTGGCTTTGATCTCAATGCTGGCCAACAACCCACCTTGATATGAAACACCCAAGTGCATGAACTTTGCCTCTAAAGCCTGAATTTCCTTTGCTAGTGGTCGTTTGGACACCCCTAAACAAGCCAAGCTACCCATGCTAACAATTTTCCGGCTGAATGCGCCTGCCACCACATTAGCCTTACCCGGTTGGTACTGAATGGTCACATCATAGTACTTCAATAGCCTCATCCACCTTCTCTGCCTCAAATTCAAATCCTTTTGCATGAATACATGCTGTAGACTGAGATGATCTGTGAATACCTTGCACTTGACACCATAAAGGTAGTGTCTCCAAATCTTTAGTGCAAAAACCACCGCTTCCAATTCTAGGTCATGAGTCGGGTAGTTCCTCTCATGCACCTTCAACTTCCTAGATGCATAGCCTATCACATTCCTATCCTGCATCAACACAGCACCAAAACCAGTATGTGAAGTATCATAGTAAACAATAAAGTCTTTACCTTCAATCGGTAAGGACAATATACGAGCCGTGGTCAAAAGTGTCTTGAGATTTTTGAAGCTCTCCTCGCACTTGTCAGACCACACGAATGGTACATCTTTCTGTGAGTAGCAATAGAAGAAAAATTCTTAACAAACCTCCGGTAGTACCCTGCGAGCCTAACAAAACTTCTCACTTCTGTCACAGAGCTAGGCCGAACCAAACTCTTGACTACCTCAATTTTCTAAGGATCCACCATCACCCCTTTTTCTGACACTACATGCCTGAAGAACACAACCGAAGTCAACCAAAATTCACACTTCGAGAACTTCGCGTAAAGCTTTTGATGTCTCAAGATATCCAACACAATACGAAGATGATTAGCATGCTCCTCCCTACTCTTGGAGTAGATCAAAATATCATCGATAAATACAATCACGAAGGAATACAAATACGATTTAAATACCCCATTAATCAAACTCATGAATGCTGCCGACGCATTGGTCAAACCAAATGACATTACTAGGAACTCATAATGCCTATACAGAGTCCGAAAGGTAGTTTTTGGAATGTCCTCAGGCCTAATCTTTAACTGATAGTACCTCGACCTCAAGTCGATTTTTGAAAACACCGATTCATCCTGAAGATGGTCAAATAAATCATCTATACGGGGTATAGGGTACTTATTCTGGATGGTCACCTTGTTCAACTGCCTATAATCTATGCACATCCACATACTACCATCTTTATTCTTTACAAATAAAATCGGAGCACCCCAAGGCGAAGAACTGGGACGGATAAATCCCTTATCTAGGAGTTCCTGTAGCTGAGTCTTAACTTCCCTTAACTCTGCCGGAGCCATACAATATGGGGGAATGGAAATGGGATGGGTGCCTGGCTCCAGATCAATACAAAAATCTATATCCCTGTCCAGAGGCATGCTGAGCAAATCCGCTGGAAACACTTTTTGAAAATCAGAAACCATGGGAACTGACTCAATAGACGGGGACTCCACACTATCATCCCGAAGATGAGACAAGAAGGCTAGACACCCCCTTCACACTAGGTTCCTAGCCTGAACAAACGATATTATCTTAACTAGCTTAGGCCTGTACACACCTTCCCACTCTAGTCTATCCTTACCCGGAATCTCTAGAGCCACAGTCTTGGTGTTACAATTCAACACCTCATGATAAGGGGATAGCCAGGTCATAGCCAAGATAATATCAAAATCAACCATATCCAGAATTACCAAGTTTACCCAAGTATGCAACCCCACAAACACACCAGAACAGTCACCATAAACATGAGTCACAATCACAGACTCTCCAACCAGGGTAGAAACATGGATAGGGAAATCAAGGATATCACAAATTAAGTCCAGACCCAATGCAAAACTCACAGACACATAAGAATATGTAGAACCTGGGTCAAATAATACCGAAGCTATTTTATCGCAGACAAGAATGGTATATGTGATCACCGCATCTGAGGCTTCAGCCTCGATCCTCCTTGGAAAAGCATAGCAATGAGCCCGATCATCAATCCGGGTAACTTCCCAGGCCAGCTGTGTTGCACCTCTGCCTGCGCCACCATTCCCCCTGTCTCCTCGGCCTCCCTGAAAGTTACCTCACCCACCTTGTGGATGACTTCTAGCATTACCTCCTCTGCCTGCCGAGACCACTGCTCTAGACTGCTGCTGACCCTGGTTACATGTCTGTCTATGTGGGCACTCCCTCTTAAAGTGGCCTAGATCACCACAATGAAAGCAACCACGGTCAAGTGCAGTCCTGCTAGATGATGTGTAAGACGCTCCATGGCCTATAGGAGCTGAAGACTGAGCTCTATGACGACTACCTGCAGTAGTTAGCAGAACTGAGTAAGCCTACTCATTCTGGCCCCTGGAGTATGAACCACCAAAATTTCCCTCATTCTGAGGCTTCTTGGATAAAGCCTTAGCCGGACCCGCCTGCTTGACTCCCTCAAGTTTCTTCACATAATCCACCATATCATTAAAGCCCTTCCCTGAAGAAGTCATATGCACTAACAGTACCTATAGCTCAGTATTCAACCCTTTCACAAACAACCGGACCCGTTCCTCCTCGAAACCCAACATCTGTGTGGCAAAATGAGACAAGGCATGGAACTTAGCCTCATAAGCAGAGACTGACATGCCACCCTGCTCTAAGTTCAAGAACTTATCTTTCTTCCGGTCCCTCAAAGTACGGGGTACGTACTTCTCTAAGAAAAAAGCGTGGAACTGTTCCCAAGTCAGTGGAGGTAGAACAGAAGACCGACACTCCACATGAGACCTCCACCACTGCTTAACTTCACCCTGCAGCTGAAATGTGACAAACTCAACCCCATGATGACGTACAATACCAAACTTGTGAAACCTCTCATAGCAATCCAAGATGAACTCATAGGCATCCTCTTTATCAGTACCCTGAAAAGTAGGAGGTTTCAGCTTGAGAAACTTGGTCAGCATCTCATGCTCATTCCCTATCATCACTGGGCAAAGCATTGGCCTGAAGAAATCATTCGTGCCTGAAGCTGCATCCATCCTAGGTGGTGTAGTAACCGTTGGCTTAGTATCCAAGGCCTGATTCACAAAAGCCATGGGTATAGCTCCATTACCGACCAACCCACTCAGATATGCCAAGCCTGCTGAAAGGCTTCCGGTATCATAGTAGTAGGCCTGCACCCCCAACCAGTGCTGCCTGCGCCTGCTCCTCTTCGTTCTCCACAACAACTTCCACATCTTCAGCAACATGTTCCTGCGGTGGGGAAGGGGTTGCTTTACGCTCTCCAGCAGCCGCTTGAGCTCCACCCCTGGCGGGTGCAGCTCTACCTTGTCCCTTGCCCCTTCCCCTACCTCTGCCATGAGCTGCCAGGCCCACTACTGGGACCACTGGCCTCGCTCCGTTGTTCCTTGTAGTAACCATCTGCGAACAGAAGAGTGAATGAGGTTAGATACCAATTTATATCACCAGATACCAATTGGAATCAAGTTATAGCACGAAGGAAAGAAGGAAGATATAGGTTTTTTCCTAAAGCCCCATAGCCTCTCGAAGAAAAGTACAGACGTCTCCGCACCATCCCGCAAGACTCTAATAGACCTGCTTGGTACGACGAGATCAATGAACCTAGAGCTTTGATACCATCTTTGTCACGACCCAAACCGTCGTGAGTGGCACCCACCCAACCTCCGAATGAGCGAACCAATAGAGTTCAACCCTTAGCCTAGACTAACAGCCTAAAACCAACAGCAAAAAGTAAACTAGCAATTTAAATCAGCAAAGAACTATATCTTTAAAATTATCCTGCGGAAAATCCCCCAAGAAACTGAAAGTCGCAGTGCCAAACAATTCTACCAACATCTAGAGTAAGGGAATGCAACCCCAAAACTTATACAATAAAAGAGATAGTCTAAGCCCGAAATATTTGGGCTATAACTTAAAAGATAAGCATCAAGGCGTCTTGGTCGAACGGCTCACCCTTGATATCTTGGAACAATCCGGCCTACAGGTGAGGTCGTGCGTCAACCTCTGGAAGATTTCCTTTACTCACAACAAAAACAAGCAAGTGCAGTATCAGTACACAACCACCGTGTACTGGTAGGATCATCAGCCAGTTTCCAAATAAATAGTGTATAAGGAGTACAACAATCAATTAATTAGTATGGAAGACATGCAACAAGTCAACAGACCCTAGACTACAAGTCTCTACCTAGCTTGTTACCGCATGAAATCCATCTCTGATAACTCTAAACCACAATCATATACCAATAACTATACCATTCTGTCTCGCCCAGACCCACCCTGGGATCCCCTCTAAACAACACCTAAGTGTTAATGAACAACCCGGCCTAATCCAAGACCCACTCAGCAATTATAACAAAATTTCCCGGTCACTCAAGGACCATCAAAACAAGTATCACATTTCAGTAAAATAGCCCAGTCCATTCACGGAACCAATAACAGTCAATGCAATACAATAATAAAAATGCAAAGATGCAGTAAAATAAATCTATACCAGGCGTGGTACTCGAGTCTACCATTAGTATCCCATACCAGGCATAGTACCCGAGACAACAATTAGTATTCCCATACCAGGCGTGGTACCTGAGCCAACCAAATGTCAACAATCAACAGTCAATAGATAAACAAACAACTTGTAATCCAACAAGTAACACACTGTTCAATTCACAGACTGTAAAACAGGACCCTTAGACATTCTTCATAATTCCTCTAAGTAATGTAATTCATACAAGCACTTAGATAAGAGTACAAACATATACCACATTCACAGGAATCGTAAGCCATCACCTACCTTGAAATGATCCAAGCTCTACTCAACCCGAGCTTTCCCGTATTCGGAATTCCTTTCTCATTCTTGGTCTAAAATAACATACAAGTACATGAAATTAAGAAACAAGGCCTGCACATTACCCGGATTACACCAAATCCTAGAACCCCAGGCCACCCATGATCATTCCACCCTTTTCATGGGCTTTCCCACCATTAATTTCCCTAGTTCTATCATTTTCACAGATAAAAATAGAGAATTTAACAACATATGATCATTATATTTCACTTTTAACAATACCCAAGAACTTTCATGTTTAAAATCCCCTTTCTTCCCCGGATTCCATCATTCCTAGGTTATTCCAACCTACCCCCAAGTTATTCTACCATATAGGAAAAGTAGTGTGAAGTTTGGGGAGTAGAAACCTTACCTTAGGGAAGAAAAATGATGAAGAACAGAGGAAAAATCCTGAAATTGCCCTAGTTCTTCTCCAAAACTAATTGTAGAAAACTGAACAGTTTTGGGGAAGTTTTTGCATTAAAAACACATCGGACCGCTATAGCTGTCCCTGCTCCGATATAGCGGTCTCCGCTCCGCTATAGTAGCGGTCTTAAGCGGCGTTGAACGCCTTGACCACCGCTATAGCGGTATTTTCCACTACTATAGCGGAGGTCGCTACGGCGGAGCCGTTGCGCTCATCACGGACCGAATATCTTGAAATCTCTAAAATTTGGTCATTTTACAACAAACTTGCTTCCCCCGATGACCCAAAACAACCCCTCTACATCAAACGCGATTCTGGGAGTTCTACTTACCCAAATTCGATTCCGAAAAGTCCCCATGACTCCTTTTTATCTTGGCTACGTGGAAAACTAGCTCAAAAGAAGACACTTAACCCAATACTTACCCGAATTTCCCTAGACTCCACCTCGCTCCAAATCTGGCCGAGGCTAGCCTAGCCCAAATTTAAACTCCCCAACCCGGAGTTTTTTAACTTTTAAACTTGGCACGATTGGACTACCCATAACGACGGACCTAGTCATTACAGGAGAATTCTTCCGTGAAAATTGTTTTAAGATGTTGTAATTTTGCCAAACTTGTTATGGGTTCTTTTAATGGTAAAGGAATGGTAGCTTTTGGGAGACGTGGAAATTCTGCCAGAACTGAATATCTATTCTCGGGTTTTGGTTTATCTTTTTCCTTAAAAGGTCTTTTCATTTTTTCTTTAGGTTTGAAGGCTGGAAATGGGGGCCTCTGAGGTCTTATTCCTGGGGTTTTGAATCTCATTATTTCCTTGTAAAAATTCTCTTGTTAAAAAATTGGGGAGAGAATTATTTTCCCCTGTTATAAATTCTATTTGAAAATCAAAGCTGGATAATAAAGCTTGCCATCTAGCAAATATTTGCTTAGAAACTAAATTTTTAACATCTTTTTGTAAAACATCTTTGGATGCTTTGCAGTCTACTCTTAACAAAAATTCTTTGTTTATTAAATCATCTTGAAATTTGGTAATACATAGTACTATACCCAAACTTTCTTTCTTAATGGTACTATAATTTTTCTAGGCATTATTCCATAAACCTGAAGTGAATCTTACTAATTGTTCAGGGGTTTCTAGAGAAACTCTTTGTTTAAGTATGCCTCTGTATCCTACGTATGAGGCATTCGTTTCTACTATCATAAATGCCTCTGGATGTGGTATTCCTAGACACGGAAGTTTCTGAACTATTGATTTAATTTTTTGGACCGTCTTAGTCTACTCTAATCCCCATGGGACTGGATCCTTCTTAAGACACTGATAAAGAGGTTTACTAATCTGCCTAATATTTGGAATAAAATCTGCAACACAGTTGAGACTCCTTAAAAATGTTTGGAGCTGCGTTTTATCAATTAACTCATCTGGAAATTTAGATGAGAACTCTATGGCTCTGCAAATAGGTTTATAGGTTCCTTGATATAAGCCATGACCAAGAAATCTAATAGCGGTTTGAAATAACTTAATCTTTTTAGCACTTATCACTAACCCATTTTTTTTAACAATTTTTAAAAAGGTTAAAATATGTTTAAAGTGTTGATCAATATCCTCTGAATATATTAAAACGTCATTTATATAAACTATAGAAATATTACTATATTGATTAAATATATTGTTCATAATATTTTGAAATTCAGATGGTGCATTATTTAATCCGAGTGGCATTACATTCCATTCGTACTGTCCAAAAGGTACATTAAAAGTTGTTTTATATTTATCCTTTTTGGCGATTTGTATCTGCCAAAATCCTGATTTCATATCAAAATTACTATAAATATTAGCTTTATAGGTTCTTTTAAGAAGATATCTTTTATTGGGTATCAGGTATCTAATCTATTTTAAAACCTTATTAAGGGGCTTATAATTTATGACCAGTTTTGGGGCTCCTCTTTCCTTTTTTGCGCTATTGTTGACATAAAATGCTAAGCAACTCCAGGGTGACTTAGAAGGTCTAATAATTTTTTTATCAAGTAAATAATTGATTTTCTTTTTACAATATTCCATTAATTCATGGTTCATTTGTATAGGGCTCTCCTTAGTGGGGATAAATCTCTCGTCGAATCCCTCGATATATGGTAATTCAACAATATTTCTTTTCCTTTCCCAAAAGGCATTATAAAGTCTGAACAGACTTCTTGTTTGATGACATCTTGGAGACTCTTAATTTTGGCTTCTACTTCCGGGGTTTTTAAAGATGATTCAATTTTCTTAATTTTTATTTCATCCTTTAAATAGTTTATTTATTGTGAAAGTAGATTTATTCTGAAGATAGTTTTATCTTTTACAAAGTCACTTTCCTCTTTTGACATACTATTTAGATAAGGAAAAATAATTTCCTTTCCTAACGTAGTGGTGTGAATGCCATCTAACGTGGCGGTATACGGTTTTATTTGAGTTATAAAAGGGATACCTAATATTATTTCTTCATTTATATCCTTGGTAATTACAAAATCATTAATAAAACAAATTCCATCATTGCATATGTGTGCCTTATGGAGTTTATAATTTATTTTGAGTCTTTCTCCTATTGCGGAGAATAATGGTATAGTACTATTTTTTAGGTATTTAGTAGGAATTATTCCTTCAATTATGCAGTTTTGATCTGCACCTGTATCTAATAATGCAATTTTATGAATAGTATAATTTTTATTTATGACTAACGTAATAGGTATGTGGTAACTTTGAGCTTTAACTATTACAATTGTTTTAACTCCTGACTTGGTTTCTAGAGTTCCTTCTAGCGACTCCATTTCTTCTTCCTCATCTTTTTCTAATTTTGACGTTTGTCCAGGTTCATATGACGCTGGTTCTTGCTTAGGCTGCAAATCTTTTATAATTTTATCGGTATGTGATTCTGTTTCTAGTTTGTCAAGTCTTTGCTTAACCACCTTAACTTCTTTTTTTATGTGAAATAATTCAGTCTGAAGATCTTGTAGTGTTGTGTCAGACTTTTGTTCTTTAAATTTATTTAATACATTTTCATATTAAAGGGTTCGATAGTTTTTTTTTTCTGGTTGTTGATTAAGAATCATATTTTTTAATTCTATTAAATATTTTCTTTAAAGATCATGATCATCAATATGGTCAATCATCTCAAAGAAAATCTCCTTGTTACTATTAGTAATGACATTTATAGAGCGGCTATGACAAGTGCAAATTGCGCCACTGCATCCACAGTGATTACTTGACTCACTGCTGTCAGAACTATATGCGATATTGTCACGACCCGATTTCTTGGTCATGATGGCACCTACAACCCCCGGTAGATGAACCAATCCCCGTAGCCCAGAACAGTTAGTAATGGGCTACTATCTAGAACTTAAGGGAACAAGACAAATAAAATAGATAACAGGGATATAAATATATACATATGCGAAAACTAAACCAAACCCCAAGACCTGGTATCATAGTACAGAGCCAAACTATATACATGGAGTACAAATAACCAAAACTATATATACAGATGTCTCTGAATGGGAATAGAGTACATGAAGCAAAAGATAAACTAAAGCTAAGCTCCGATCGCCAAGAGCTCACCCTCAGCCTGAAGTAGTCTTCAACAGATCTCCAAGCACGAATCACAACGATCTATCGGCGATGGCCCACGCTAGGATCTGCACCCAAAGATGCAGGGGGTAGGGGTGAGCACCAAATGCGAAGCATAAGGTACCCAGTAGGTATCATAGGCCGACTGGGCACATATAAGATAAAAGAGCAGTAATAGACAGAATAGAAGCAATCAGTCACAGAAAATCAATGAAAGGTACACAGGAACTAGCCCAGAGGGAAATCAACAGAACCACATGTGAGGCCAGCATGCCGAATATATACACCATAGCCACAGGTGAAAGTAAGAAATAACGCACCTGGGGACCTTGCAATAACAGTGTATACATAATAAGTTTACGAAATGGACGGTATACCGGTAACCTCAAGTGTAAGAAGAGAGAAAGAGTAATGATAGGCATGCTCAG